>LPNX010387019.1:229009-264019 GCA_001517045.1 Pseudotsuga menziesii
TAGCATATATTGTAATATTTAATCATCCATACATTTATTTACCATTGTACCATTTCACATGTAACATTTGACAATAACATTAGAGAATGCAATAGCATAAAAACATTTTTTTTTCTTTTAATTATATATTAATGAGGGCCTTTGTCATACACCAGCGTAGATCCAAATCCTAGGCTCTATCAAGCGCCGAGAGGGATCAAATCTCTCTAGGTGCAAACCTCTTTTGAAGTATTACACTCAATGAGCTATCAACTTTGGTGTGTCCTATATATACCATTGATTTGATTCAAACTAAAAGACACATTGTGTTTTTTTATGATCCACAATTTTTTGGGGGATAATTAAATTTTAAAATTTTTATTGTTTTGTTAATTTTTACTTTTTTATTGTTTTGTTAAGTACGAAGATTACAACATCTCCCCCATATTAGGTTTTTTTCTGGCCAACATTTATTTTGTTTTATAATTAAAAAATCTATTTTTTTATTAATAAAAATAACTTTACGTAACGTTACAAGATCTCCCCCATACTGGGCTGTAGAGAGCCTCTCGGCTCCATAAATATAATATTAATTTATGTATAAACAATATTTATTAAGTTCTTTTTTTTTAATTTTTAAACAAATATGATTACTATAAGTTTTTAAAGTTAAATATGAACAGTTTACAGAAATCAATATATTAATTAGGTTTTTATTATGCTTTAACAAAAGTTTACTCTATTAATTAGGTTTTCCTTATATGGAGAATAGATGTGAAAGTTCTTTCTATAATGAGAACGTCATACTATGCCTCGAATTCTAGGGTAGTAGTCTATAAGCACCGTGACATTGCATTTGCACCACGTTCGTTCAAATTTCTACTTTTGATGGTATAATGGAAATCCGGTATACAACCACATGTAATGTATGCAAACTGAATCACCGTACGTGAGTTTATTGATGGCGTTTGTTTTGAACTATTCTCGATTACATCGTTTACAGATATTCGAGGCCGAACCAAATATTTCCAAATTCATATATGATAAAATGTATAGATTTTCAAATTCATATGTACGTGAAAATATTTCTTGCTTTCCATCTCTCTGCCGATTCCAACGGTAGAAACTTAGCAACAGCAAGTGCAACCTCTAAATCGATTAAAGATTCCATTGCTGGCCAAACTCTCCATCTTCGTCTACATAGACGGCCCTTTCCCCGCTGCCGTAGCTGTTTGTCATTTAACAGGTTGAAACGAAACGTTTGCTCTGCCCTATCACCTGGTGTTTCCCCAGCTGCCGCAACTTCTGCCCTATCATATCACATATGAATCGTCCTCCACACCGTCCTGCCTGAAATGTCTGTTCTTCTCAGCGAGAAAGGCTGCCACATCTATTCTCCTTCATATTGGTTTTAATTTTAATTTTTTATTATTTATTATTTATAGCCGACATAACGTCACGTAACGTTACAACGTTACAACGTTACGTAACGTTACAATGTTACGTAACATTACAAGATCTCCCCCATACTGGGATGTAGAGCGCCTCTCGGCGCAAAAATAGAAAAACATAGAGACAACAATAATTAAAATGTCAACATGCATTTAATTGTTACAGTTATTGGTAACCCATTGTCTTTGAATTTGGAAACTATGTCCAGTACGTTATACAAAATGCCTAATTTTCACAGACAATTATTTCAAAATATACATCAGCTTGCATTAACATCAAAAATAAATATGGATCATCATTCTTTGTTGAAATTGTTATCAATGCTTGATCCACTTGCGTCAATTTAGTGATTTGGATGAATGTTTTGTTGAATGGCTCGATATTTTTCCTCTTCTTCAGCTTCCATTTGCAAACATACAAATAAATTGCATTAAGTGTATCTACATTGAGCTGGGAGTAATGAAAAATAAAATAGATAATATACATGAAAGTAAATTGAAAAGCAACGTACCATAGAAATAATTGAGTCATGAATGATACATATTCTTTCAAAACCAAATCTCATGCCTTCTATCAACAAGTTTTCTGTTGGCTCCACTCCATACTTTATTTCTTACGAGTTTTATACCCCTTCATAAATCATATATTTAATATAAATGTATTTTGTTGTTATATTAATTATAAAATGAGATAATTAAAACAACACAGATACTTACAAATTCCAACCTTATTTTTTGATACGCCAACATATACTCACAACCATTGCTTAACCCAATGTCAATCAACTCTTCTGATGACTCCTCTTTATATGTTAACACTTGTTTCAAGACATCCAAGGATGGCCAATGTAAACAAAAAACAATTAAATATAAATACCACAACCACTATGAAATCTTAATTTCTTATAAGGAAATCACAAATACTCACAAACTTCGCTATCAACCCATATTTCCTTGTCGTCATGTCTTGTGTACTAAATAGCTTCCATTTTGTTTTGTTTTCAGCGAGAAAATAATTGAAAATTAATATTTAATGTTGAATTAACGAATGAGATGTACATAATCCAAAAAATCAATGATTTCATACATTTGAAGCATGTTGTTGTTGACATGGCTCCTCCTGTAATGTAATTATGTCAATTTCCTTGACCATATCCTTGTACACTTTTTTGGACATCCCTATTGGCACATTTCTCATATCACCTCATTTATCCCTTGGCATTTTCATAATCTTACTAGAAATATAAAATGACATTAAGCTATTTTTTTGTTGTTATGAAAACAAATTAGCAAAATTAAAATTATTAAAAGAATGATGCTTTGGAGTAGTTATAGATACATATTCTACATAAACGTGTTTAGTAATACTACTTTTTGACTGATAATTTTTTGTTGTTGTATGTTTTTTCTATTGTAAGTGTAAAAGGTCTCATTGACCATTGCTCTAGAAACACCTCTTGTAGTTTACATATGACTTGATTCTTTGAATCATTTGATTTCTTTTTGTATTGTAAGTGAAAAGTATGTCTATATGTTCTTTCCACTATATCCCTCATAGTATTATAAAATTATTTCCCCCTTGTATTAACTTCCAACACCACTCTAGATGTGTTAAGGAACAATTTATCATCATTTGCATCTTCCATAATTGTTTTCTTATCATAACAATATTACTTAAATTGGAAGAAATAATTCATATTGACTTATTTTTTATTCACCTGATTCATCCCTCTGCAACTTTTTCATCAATGGTTGATGCTCTTCTGGACTTAGATTGGTAACCATATTATCAAGCTTTTTAATTTTTTGGTTATGCATGTCACACAGTAACCAATACATATTAGTTATATTTAGAAATATTTCAAACAAATTAATTTAAATATAAAAATTAAAAAGCACTTTCCTTCTTCGTAATTCTAGATGCGATCTCATCATGTTGACTAAAATTGTTGTTCATTGAGCTCATACCATGCATTTTCTATAAATAAACAACATGGATCATTACATATATAATTTATTAATACATTACACAAATAATTACATTCTTGAAAATAGAAAATATTTCTGATATTGGTGCATTTAAATACATAAAACACCCCAGTGCATTTTGTACCGCAACACATCGATGCGTTATATAGATATAAGTGCACCATAAACGACATAAATTATTTAGAATTTCACAATAATAAAAAAATTGTGTTCATACCATTACTGATGAGTTATTATTATAAGCGCATCGGTGTGTTAATGCGAGACTCTCGCACCGAGAACCAAGAAATGATTCTTTTCTTTTTGTTAAATAAAATATATGGTCATGCATGTCACCTCTGATGCACTATTAACAAAAACACACCGGTGCATTACGGATATATAAAAGCACCGAAAATGACGCACGTGTTTTTTTATTGAAAAATAAAAAACAAAAAAAAAACTTGGCAGGGCCAACATGGTTACGGATTCAACCCAAAAAGAGGCCCCATATCACCCTGCCCTTTCTATATATAATCACAAACTCATCAAATCTAAAATCTCTAAAAGGAAAAATCTTAATTTTGTAACAATAGATGGTTTAAACCCTATTTTAAATTTTTGCAGCCACATAATTGCAACCACATAAAACAAAAAGGAGCTAGGAAATAAGGGTTGCAACATTGAAGGTAACTATGATTTGTTTTTCTTTGTAGATCTAGTTAAAATATAAATAGGATAATAAGGTATATAGCTATATTTTACATACTTGAACTTTACCATACTGGACAAATTTTGATCCTCAGAAAAATACTGTTGCTCCAAACTCCTTCCACGTAAGTCTCTCTTCCAAAATTCTCCCCTACAGATTTTGACAAAAGAATGAATTAATGTTTGGGTTTTTTATTTTAAACACCTTTTAGAATTAGTTTTGAACTTAAATTTTCCACCACTTTTTTAGTTTAGGGAAAATTTAACTTGTGCAATTTTTTATTTTCTGATTTTCTGCATTTTGGTGCACTTGTTATTCGACCACACCAATAAATCTATAAATCAAATGCATCGGGAAGTATTTAGTAAATAGTTTTGCGGTGCATGCTGAATGTGAATGCACCGGTGCATATATATTTATATGACGCACCTGTATGAATTATTTTGTAAAATGCATTGATAAATATCTGCTATCAAATGTAGCAGATATTTTATTCCATGGGGGATTTAGCATATGTTCATGTCTGGTGTGTTTGTATTTATGATGCACCGGTGCACCAAAGAGATATGAATGCACTAATGTTATTTGAAAATATTGTATTTTGATGCGTCAGATTAAAATTATATAATCGTCTCAAATGTTCTTTTGGTATTCAATCACACCAATTACAATATTTCATAGTGTGTGTGTGTGTGTGTGTGTGTGTGTGTGTGTGTGTTTCTTAACTCACCAATTAAAAATGTTCAAATTTCAACGAATTCTCCCTTTCTATCTCCGGTAAGCTCAGGTTTTATTTATATTTTGACTATTTATTTGAATTTATGTTACTTATCCATGTGAATTTGAATATCAATTTATTTTATATTGCAGGATCCTGATCCAGGTTCAAGTTCATATGCACAATATATTCCACGAGTTTCAAAATGTCGTAAGTTCTTATCAAGATCAAAATATTGCAAGCAATTTGTAGATGAAAATGAGCAGCTGCTTTACCCCACCAATTGTAACATGCAATCTTCAAGCCACAATCATTGTTCATCATGATTTGGATCTCTTTTATGATATGCCAGTAGTATTTTGTTGTTCAAAATGTCAAGGGTTGAAGGAGAACCCTCGGCATGTCACACTCACCCATTATATCAATGATAGATTACCCAATATTAATGGTCTAATACCCCCTACTGTAATAAAAAATCCAATAGGTGATATAGAAAAAGACACATAGGAACACTTTCCTATGCTCATTTTTGAAAAAGTTGGAATCCAAAACAACTATGTCTCATCCTAAATTGACGAACTCCTATGCTTATGTTTAGTCAATTGAATGTTTTAGTGATACAAAGTATGATATGAATTCCACCAAACACATGTCTACTAGAAGATCCAAAACGTTGCATGAGTTGAGAGAAAAACTGTCTAAGTACACACCAAGGTCTGACTAATTGTTGGAGGGTAGCGATGATTTCCCCCTTCCTGTGGATTTGCAAAGTAAATATCAATCTTCATACAACCACGTTTTGTATTGCAATTGGCTGTTTGTTATGAAACCAAGTCCCGGACATAGCATAAAAAGAGAAGAATAGACAAGAAGAGAGTGATCCACACCTTAATAATAAATAATAGAGATAAATAGCAATCATCTTCGAGGGAGGAACCTCCTTACATAATGTACTAAGTACACAAGACAAGGAAAGATACAATGATGACTAAAATGAAAATATTTCCTTCATATATAAAGGAGACCAAGGTGTACAATAACAACTAATAGTCCTAATAATAAACCCAAGCCTACATGAATAATATGTAATACATTACAACATAGGGGGTAATGTGCCACCCTATAGGGGGGATTGTGCCCAACATTTAGGGCTTAACATGCTCATACCCTTCAGACAAACATTGTACTCAATTCTTGGATGCATATGTATGAAGGACACATCTTCCCATATTGAATCCGTAGCTAATAAGTTCTTCTACTTGATGAGGTACTCAATAATGGCATGATTTCGTAGTTTTTTGGTCCTTGTTTCGATGATTTTTTCAGGTTCCCATATGACTTGTGCTTCTTCAAAACTCCTTTGATAGTGATGCTGATCTTCCTATAGTTTCATCTTGTTTTTTGACATCGTTGGGATTTGGAGAACTTCTTGTTGGTGCTCTATGCGATCTTCCATTGCTTGAACTGTAGATTTTCTTGTCACTGCTTCAAACATCTACTCCATTTCATTCTTCGGCCATAGGGGTATTTTTAAATTTTGATTCTATAAGGAACACTTCATCTTGTTTCATCCTATAGTTTCATCTTGTTTTTTGACATCGTTGGGATTTGGAGAACTTCTTGTTGGTGCTCTATGCGATCTTCCATTGCTTGAACTGTAGATTTTCTTGTCACTGCTTCAAACATCTACTCCATTTCATTCTTCGGCCATAGGGGTATTTTTAAAGTTTGATTCTATAAGGAACACTTCCCAAATTTAATTTAATAGCATTTTCCAAATATTGAATAGGTGGATGACTTATTGGAATATCTTCAAATACCTTGGAAGGTTTTTTATGGACCCCTATCTGGCAAAATAAGAGCCTTACATGTTTGCACAACTACAGAGTATGATTGTGTAATTACACCTTATTTTCATTTATTTAGCAATGTTTTCATACCATTATAGTTGATCACCTTTCTTGGTTTCCCTGTGATACCATTTAACATAAATTCTTTTCCTTCCCACGAAAATTTCATGAAAAGCTTCTGAAAATTAAGTCATTGTTCCTAATGATTGTAACCATTAAACTCCTAAGACAACATCAAAACCCCCCATTGGGATAGCAATAATGGGACTATTCAATACATATCCCCCCATAATAATATTTATATTATAGACTTTCCATGAACAATTGATGGTTCATCCATATCCAATCATTACTTGAAATTCTGGTGTTGGATATACAAAGAAATTGAGATTTTTGGCTACTTTACAGTGAATGAAATTATGAGTACTACCAGAATCAATCAACTGTTACCTTTTTATTTTTGACATATCCTTCAATCTTGAGAGTTTGAGGAGTGTTAATTCTAGTTAAACAATGACAAGATATGGTGAGAGTAATCACTTCTAGTTCATCCTCTTGTGATGGTTCATGTTATTTTAATTGTTCTTCCTCTTCACATTCTATGTATAAAAGTTTCTTTTCTCCACACTTATGTCCCTTACTGTACTTGCTTTCACAATTAGAGCATAGACATTTCTCTCTTCTTTCCTCTAGTTATTTAGGTTTCAACCTTTGAGATTGGTTAGAAGGAACATCGTTCTCTCTGTATGTGTTGGAAGTGTTTTTTCTAGCAGTCATCGGCATATTTTTACTTTCAACCTTCCTTGCCATCAGGAAATCCTTCTCTAGGGATGATGGTTCAAAGAGATGTGCCTCATATTGATTGATATCCTTCAAGGTTCCAATAAAAATATCTAACAAATTATCTTTTGAAATATTCTTCACTCTGAGACTTAGCTGTTGGAATTGCTTGATGTGCTCTATAACTAGACATTTTTGTTTGAGATTTACCAACTAGCTAAAGAAGGTGTTGTTATTTATATCCCCAAAATGTGCAATAAATTATTTTGTGAATATAGACCAATATATAATAGATTCTTTTTACCCTCACAAATACATTGGTACCATACAAATTGATCAGGTTCTAAATATAAGGATGCCATAGGTACCATTTGCAAAGTTGGCACCTCGTGTAGATCAAAGAATTGCTCCGTCTGAAAAATCCATGTGATTGGATCCTTTCCATCAAACTTTCCCATGTCAATATTGGGGATAAAGTAGTTCCTTCACAAAAATATTTGAACCCAAAATCCGACGACAAAATCTGATGACATCCGACGAAAAGTATTGTTTTGTTGAATTTCATTTTGAAATTACGAATTTTTATTGCTTTTTTTTAAATCGTAGAATTAGGCATCGAATTTCCAACTTAAATTTATATTGTTGGATTTTATACATCTTCATCATTGGATTTTCAACACCAACTGTTGTCATATTTTTTACCACAGTCGTCGATGTTTCGACCATACAGTCGTCGGATTTGCAACACTTAGTGGTCTAATTTTCGACGAATTTGACATACTTTTTTGCAACGGTAATTAGGATTTTTGAAACGGTAACTAGGTTAATATCATCGATTATTAAATGACTGTTGAATTTGAAAATATATAAATTAAAGAAACATTCTAGCATATTTTCTATAGAAGCGATGGACGGTTTTCAGAAATTATTTTATTCCTTAACGGACGGTTTGACGAATTGTCTTATTCTTTGACGAACGGTTTGCGGAATTATTTTATTTTTCGATGGACTATTTGTGGACATCATTTTATTCTTCAACAAACAGTTTGTGGAAATTATTTTATTCTTCGACAAACCACCATTTTTGGAAATAGTGATGTGTGGACCTTGTTTTTTTAAGATTGGTGATAGTCTTCATTTAAGATTTTTGTGATAAAATGTCAAATAGCAATATTCCTGATCCAAACGAACAAAATTGACAATTTCTTGCTAGACTGTGGGATGCAGCGAAAAGAAGGGGTGATGGGAAATGTTATTGTCCATGTTGTAGGGGCTTTAAGAGGAGTAGAATATTGATCACAACAACCACAAAACATTATAGGGAAAATGGACATGCTGAGGGGGGGAATGAATATCGTCCATTTGTAAGTTTAGCATTATAAGGTTTTTTATATTTTTTTATTTTGTAAATGTATGTATTATTTTAATATTTCCTATATTAACTTATATCAATTGATGTATTCATGTAATTATAAATGAAATACATCCTACGACATATCGTCCAGAGGAAGTTCTTTCATAACAAGTACCGGAGGAACATGGAACTATGCTTAATGGAGAATAAGCTAATGATCCTATTGATGAAGATATCATACTGATAACGTAGTTGAAGATGATGGTACAAAAAGATTCATCCATGATTCATTTAATGCTAGAATGGATGATTATGATGACGATGATCATGAAAATATTGATGACTTTGATGATGTTCACGATATACCTCTTCTTGAGAAGGCATACGAACCCCTTTATGAAGGATCCAAAACAAATATTCTCTTTGTTATATTGTTGATAATGAACTTGAAGGTTATGAATGGTCTTTCAAACTATCAATCAGACAGATGTTAAGGTATCTAAAATAATCTATCACATATATATGATCGTGATAAAGGTTATCTTTGTTCCTCTAATAATTGTATTGTTAATTCATAATTCAAATTAATTCGGATGAAATGTGTTTCATTAATATTATTTATATATTATATTAACTCTATTTTTATTTTTATTTGATGTAGCTGGATAGCTGAATTTTTGTTACCACCATCAAATATTTTACCTCACACATATCGAGATTTATCTTCCATCATGAAAGAGACTAGAATGCATTATGAAGCAATTCATGCATGCCTCGGTGACCATGTTATATGTTATAATCAGCATGAATTTGCAACAGAATGTCTAGAATGTCATATAAGTAGATATCGAACAGATCAAGTAACAAAAAAGGTGCCTCGCAAGGTTCTTCGTTATATTCTCATCATTCCACGTTTGCAACGATTGTTCGGGTGCAAAAACATAGCGCAATTTATGGATTACCATGCAAGGAATAGAATTCAAGATGATGTTATTTGAATGCCTACATATGGTTCTGCGTTTAGAGATATGGAGGAAAAGTGGCCTCACTTTAAAGAAGAAACCTGTAATCTTAGGATTTTTTTGGCAACATATGATGTTAATCCATTTGCAGAGATGAGATCCATTTACATGGTGTGGACTATTTTTTTTTATCAACAATAACATTCCTCCATGGTTGTCAATAAAGAGGGGGCACATAATGTTGTCGATGATTATTCCAGGTATATTGTGTCTACAACTTTTTATTTTTAATGTATTGGCATCTCATTTGTCATATTTTTTTTCCTAATGTCATAGATATATTTTTTATTTTTCTCTTGTGCATGGTTTATATATCTAAATGGTACTCATAATTATATATTTTATATGTTCAAATCAATCAGGTAAGTACCAAGTTAAATAAATGAATGTATATATCGAACCTCTTATAGACGAGCTAATAAAGTTATGGAATGGCATCAGTATGTATGACATATCTAGACCAATACGACAAAGGAAATTTCAACTCCATGTAATACGTGTATGGACAATACACGATGACCCAGGGTTAACCCATTTTTGTGGTTTGTATTTTTAGGTTCCACTTTAATTGCATTTAATTTTATGAACTAGTTAATATAGTTTATATATGATTATAATTGACATAGATATTCCATATCTATATGTAGGTCTTCAAACAAAGGGAAAATTTGCATGTCCAGTTTGTGGTCCTAAGATCAAATCTTGTCACTCAAAAAGCTTAAGAAAGGAGGTGTTTAATGAGTATAGGAATTTCCTCTCTAAGAATCACAGGAATAGAACAACCGAAAAAAATATATTCAATGGGATCAAGATACTGCATTAAAACCACAGAGAATGACACCTCACCTTTGGAAGTTTCAATATAATAGAAATCGTCAAGATGGTACGTATGGATCATCATTTATGAATTGTTATGTATTTTTTATTGTGTGTTGTTTACTGTAGTGGTCATAATTGATTTCTATAATTTCTTTATAAACTTAGATTCATGATGTCTGTCGTGATCATGAAGGAATTAATGGGCTTCCATGAGGAATGAAAAGTTATCCTAAACAATTAAGCAGGTTTCTCTACTATGAGCACCTACAAATTTTTCATCTATTTGGTACAATGCATATCAAAAAGAATGTGGCTGAAACATTATGGCAACTATTGGAGCTAAGGAGCAGAAAAGAAAAAATTGTCAAATTTTGCAAAGACATTCAAGAATGAAACCATGCAATGAAAGACGTCATTCAATTTCATAGCAATGGAGACCAAATTAATATAAACTCAATTCCATGGATGTTAACGGAGCAACAAAGTAATGTTGTAAAATAAGTCATGCAGAAAATTAAATTTCCCACTGGATTTTGTGCGAACATGAAGAATATCATAACAAAGAAAGGTGATTTTGCAGGGGTGAAAACGCATGATTGGCATGTCTTAATGAAGGTAATTATTATGGTATCCATATAATTATTGTTTTTTTAATTCCAGTGCATATTGTTGTTATTTTGTTTGTCTACTCTTTGTTTAAAAAATTATGTGGTTTGTATATTTTTATAGTATGTTCTAACTCTCTCTCCTGACTTCGACAACAATGTCAAACAAGTTATATATAATCTTGGGAAATACATGAGGTAACTAGTGATTTTTTACATGTGCTTAGTGTTTCTTTAATTCATCATATAACTTATATATATTTTTTGTGCACTAATTCATGTTATCATGTAATTTAATGTTTTTTTTGTAAAATATCGTTATTGGTTTACGTCACTTGTAGATGGTTGTCATCTAAAGAAATCCATAAAGAAGATATAAAGTATTAGAGGAGAGAAATTCCTCGTCTCATGTGTGAAATGCAGAAGCATCTACCTTCGGAATTTTTCAATGAACAGGAACACTACCTCATACACCAAGTCGAGGAGATTGAATTGTGCTGAACTATGCACTCAAGGTCCATGTGGATGGTTGAGATGCACTTGAAATTTATGAAGGTTTTGGTTAGACAATGAGCATGTGTTGGGGGTTCTATGATGGAGGGATATATGGTATACCAAAACATGTATTCACTTGTATATCTTATGTATTGTTCCCTGATGTTTATTTCGGGATGTGTTTGTAATGTAATTGAGTCATCTCATGCCTCGATGTTATAATCGGTAGTTTATATAATGTAAACAAGTCATGTCAAATCATTGTGGCTAACCCTCCTATTGATCAAGGGTTAAAGTCCCCGCAGTTCTGGGGCCCTAAGGTTATCAGACTCTCCTAGTGAAGTCGGCCCTAGTGAGTTATTATCAAGTCAGGAATTAGTATAAATAGAGAGTGAGACTCTTTATTTATCACACACTCACTCACACTCAGTTGTAGCACATAGCTGAGGGAGAAGAATTTTTTGGGGCTAGAAAGAAAGAGACTACTGCTGTTCGGGATCTTATTGTTTTGGGGTTTTACTTTTGGTGTTGATTCTATCTCTAAGGAAGTTGTGGGGTTTTCTCCATTTATGGTTTCCCTGAGGAAAAACATTGTGTTCATTGTCTCTTGTGTTTGATTGTTGTACTTATTATTCTCTCAGTTAAATATCCTAACATAATGCTAGCTTGAATGATAAAATTCTAACATGGTATCAGAGCTAACCTGAGAAGAAGACACTGTGTAGCTGCAGAAACTAGGGCTTCCTACTTTTTGGATCTCTCTCCATAGATTTTCAGCAAAAGAAGGTTGGACTGACTCTCCTCCCTAGGGCGCATCTTTCTGTTGAAGTAGAATCTGATTCTGAGCATTTTCACTTTTTCACCCGACACTACTACCAAAAATTAGGGCTTTCCACAAAAGTGGAATTTTTGAGTGAGCCTAGGCCTAGATTGATCTCCTCCTCAAAATAGAAGTTTAGATATCAAGATCAAAGTTTTTGGTTGGACACAAATTCAGGAAAGTCAAACCCTAATATGCTCCTGAACCATAAATATGCTCCAGTTCTGACATCTTGACCTGGTAAGATCTAAATATTTTGTATTTCCATTTGAGGTTCTCAGTTAATATGTCTCACCATATCAAGCTTGATGAAAATCTTGAGGGAGCTGATAACTTTTGAGCTTGAAAGTATAGGATCTCCTTGGTCCTGGAAGAAAATGAGTTGGACTCCTACATCAATTAGGAGGTTCCAGTTCCAGAAGGAGATGAGGCTAAGGCCTTACATAAGAAGAATTTGGTTATGGATAAGAGGATTATTGTTGATTCAATCAAGTATCACCTCATACCATGAGTGTCCTCCCTAAAGACACCAAAATCTATGTTTGATGCCCTACCCAAACTGTTTGAAGGAAAGAACATAAACTAGAAGATGACTTTGAGGAACCAGTTGAAGAATGTGGAGACCATACAGTCTTACTTCACAAGGGTCTCCCAGATCAAAGAACAACTTGAAGCAGTGGATGAAGAAGTAGAGAATGCAGAGATTGTAATGACCACCTTGAATGGTCTCCCTAGGACATGGGACTCTTTCATTCAAGGGATCTGTGCCAGAAAGAAGTTAGTCAAGTTCAGCATACTATGGGAAGAATGCTCACAAGAATAAGCTCGGATAGCATCTTGAGAAGAAAATATGGGAAGTGAAGATCAAGTTCTCACAGTTCAATCCAAGAAAAATAGAAGGGGCCATCATCACTGTTCTAAAGGTAAGCACTCTTCCTCCAAGAAAACTCAACTCAGATGTTATACTTGTGATGAAATAGGACACTATGCGAAATATTGTCCTAGAAACAAAAGAAACTCTCACAAGAATAAAAACAACAAGAGAAGACATCATTCTCATGCTACAGAAGATGATGAACCTTCCACAAAGAGAAACAAGCAAGAAAGTTATGATTCTTCAAGTGATGAAGAATATGTTTTGATTTCCGCTCTCATAGGAAACATCACACATGGAAGAAATGATTGGCTTATAGATAGTGGGGATTCCAAACATATGACAGGATTCAAAGAGTCTTTTATAAGACTATCAAAACATGAATCACCCCACAAGGTGAAACTCAGAGATGACTACTAGTATCCAATAAAAGGTAGTGGGGAATCCTCCTATAAGCTAGACTCTGGAAAGTCTATGAAGATGAAGGATGTACTGTTTGTACTAGGAATTAAGAAGAACCTCTTCTCCCTACCTGCATTAGATGCAAAAGGCATGAGGGTTGCATTTGTAGATGGCCAAGTTCTCATGTGGCCAAAGGGAAAGACTTTTGATGATGCAGTAGTAATTGGGGAACAAGAGGGAGGCATATACAAATTGAAGGGAAATTCAAAACAAGATTTGGTCCATGACACAGTAGAGCCAAATGAATTTTGGCATATAAGGCTTGCACATGTGCACTACAGAGCACTACCACTTGCAAGCAAAGCTATTGAAGGTCTTTCAAAAATTCATGCAAAACATGTTATAGTCTGCAAAGGATGTGCAAAAGGAAAGAACACAAAGAAGACATTTCCAAGTAGCAAGAGCAAGGCAAAATGAATCTTGGAAATAATTCACTCTGATTTATGCAGTCCAATGTCATCAAGTTCATTAAGCGGGTATGTATACTATGTTTCTTTTATTGATGATTTTTCTAGGAAGACATGGATTTACTTCATGAAGAACAAAGATGAAGTATTCAACAAGTTCAAGGAATTCAAAGCCTTGATTGAGAACCACACTGAAAATAAGATCAATACTTTTCAATCAAATAATGGCAGAGAATTCACATCAAATGAATTCAAAGAGTTATGCAAAGATTCAGGGATTAAGAGGGATTTAACCACTCCATATAATCCACAACGGAATGGAGTTGTAGAAAAAAGGAATAGAACGATCATGGAAGCTGCAAGGGCTATGATTCATGATCAAGATATTTCCATGCATATATGGGTAGAAGTTTCCAGAACAGCGGTGTATGTACAAAACCGTACTCCACACAGAGTACTCGAAAACAAGACACCTAAAAAAGTCTTTTCCTGCAAAAAACCAGAACTCATCCATCTTAGAATATTCGGTTGTCCAGTGTACATACACATTCCAAAAGAAAAGAGGAAAAGGTTTGATCCTTCAAGAAAGAATGGTATATTTGTGGGATACTCAGAAATCTCAAAGGCTTACAGAATATACTTCCCAGGATTCAAGAAGATCGACATCAGTAGGGATGTAACATTTGACGAAGACTCGGCTTACAACAAAAATACAGAAAGAGGCCTGCTGAAGAACCTGAAGAAACAAAAGCACCCAGAATTCATGACACAACCATGAACGAAGAAAGTCAAGTAGAAGATCAAGAATTAGAAGAATATCAAGAATATGTAGATCCACCTCAGGAGAAGAATCCTAATAAGAGGAAACCTTCTTGGGTGTGAGAAGCTATCCAAGGTGCAGAAAGATATCAGGCTCCAGAAGAGAATCACAGAGAAAGAAAGAGGACCAGATCCTGCTCAGGGTATGTAACCTTATTATGTGATTTCATTGATAAAGAACCTTCCAACTATGAAGAAGTGGCAGAAATGAAAGAATGGAAGGATGTTATGATCGAAGAGTATCAATCGATCATGAATAATGATGTTTGGGATGTTGTCCCAAGACCAAAGTCTGTTGTAACTTCCAAATGGATCTACAAGATCAAGCATGCTGCAGATGTCAGCATAGAAAAATATAAAGCAAGATTTGTGGCTCGTGGCTTCTCCCAGAAAGAAGGAATAGATTATGAAGAAACTTTTGCACCTGTATCTAGATGCACTTCTGTCAGATCAGTACTTGCTCTAGCTGCAGTGATGAAATGGAAGATACACCAAATGCATGTCAAGACTGTTTTCTTGAATGGTGTAGTGGAAGAGGAAGTATATGTGGAGCAACCACTCAATTTTGAGACACATGACAAGGAGTCTCATGTGTGTATATTGAAGAAAGCACTGTACGGTTTGAGACAGGAACCTAGGAAATGGTACGGTAGAATTGACATCTTTCTATCTAGTTTGGGCTTTACCAAGAGTAAAGTAGATTCCAACCTTTACTACAAGGTTGAATATGGAAACCTAGTGATGCTCCTACTGTATGTAGATGATCTGTTTGTAACAGGTATGGATGGGTTGATTGCTGATACGAAGAGAAAGCTTGCTGCCGAGTTCGAAATGAAGAAATTGGGTATGATGCATTATTTTCTAGGCATGGAGGTGTGGTAGAATGCAGATGGAATTTCCCTTTGGCAAGGAAAATATATGGTAGAGATCCTGAAGAGATTCGAGATGATGGACTGCAAGGCCATGACCACACCTATGGGATCAAACCTAAAGCTATTGAGTGATACTTCATCAGAAGCAGTTGATGCTACGATGTATCATCAAATGATTGGGTCCTTGATGTACCTAATGAACACGAGACCAGATATTTTCTTTGCTATGAACACCTTGAGCCAGTTCCTAATAGATCTGAGTCATGTTCACTTGATTGCTGCAAAGAATATTTTGAAGTACCTGAAGGGTACAGTTGATTATGGGCTCAAGTATGAGGTGAATCAGAAGATTAACCTGGAGGCTTAAGTTGATTCATATTGGGCAGGCAGTGCCATTGATAGGAAGAGCACTTCAGGTTGTTGCTTCAGTATGGGATCAAGTATGATCTCTTTGATTAGTAGGAATCAATCATGTGAGGCACTGAGTACAGCTAAAGCAAAGTATGTCACAGCTTGTTCAGCTAGTTGTGAGGCAGTATGGCTGAGGAAGCTACTGTCTGATTTATTTGATCTCCAGTTAGATGCTACTTGTATATACTGTGACAACCAGAGTTGTGTGAAGTTGACGAAGAACCTAGTGTTCCATGACGAGTCAAAGCATATCGAGATCAAGTATCACTATATCAGGGATATGGTGTAGAGAGGAGCGGTGAAGCTCCAATATGTTGTGACAGACGAACAAATAGCTAATGTGTTGACGAAGCCATTGGCCAGAGTGAAGTTTGAGTACTTCAGGGAGAAGCTTGGTGTTCTCCAGATCAATTTTCCCTCCAAGGGGAAGTGATGAGTCTGTCAGCCATTCTGACGTGGTGAGAGAATTAGGTTCCTTCCATGGTCAAATATAAGGGCTGAGCCATTCTGTCATGGTGAGAGGATTGGTTCCTTCCATGTCAGATTTGAGTGTTGATTCATTCTGATATGACTATAGGATTGGTTCCTACATGATCAGATATAAGGGTTGTTTCCATTCTCTGAATGGAGGTACCTGGTCAATTACCAGGAATACTCAATATAGGACTGAGGGCCATTCTGATACGACTATGGGATGTAGTCTCACATGATCAGATATAAGTGCAGGGCCATTCTGATGTGATTGAGGGATATGTTCCCACTTGATCAGATATAAGGGTTGTTTCCATTCTCTGAATGGAGGCACCTGGTCAGTTACCAGAAACCCTCAGTCTGGGACTGAGAGCCTTTCTGACGAATCAAGGTCAAATGTAAGGGCTGTGCCATTTTGACATGGTGAGAGGATTAAGTTCCTTCCATGGTTAGATGTAAGGGTTGTGCCATTCTGACATGGTGAGAAAATTAAGTTCCTTCCATGGTCAGATGTAAGGGCTGGGCCATTCTGACATGGTGAGAGGATTAAGTTCCTTCCATGGTCAGATGTTAGGGCTAGGCCATTCTGACATGATGGTGGATGTGTTCCTCTCATGGTCATATGTGAGTGTTGGGCATGCCTTTCTGACAAGTGAAGGTTAGATGTAAGTGTTGGGCGGGCCATTCTGACTTAGGGTCAGATATAAGCACTGAAGAAGACCTACATGGAGGCTAGGCCTACAACCAGCATGAAAAAGGGCTAGCTCTGTAGAACTTCCTGTGACGAAAAGAATCATGAGATAGCACCGGTGATGTTGACCCAATGATGATCCAGATCGAGTAATGATCCAGATCGAGTGATGATCCAGATCGAGTAATGATCCAGATCCAGTGATGATGATCCAGATCGATTAATGATCCATATCCAATGATGATGATCCAAATCGAGTGATGATCCAGCAGTGATGATCCAGATCCAGTGATGTTGATCCAGTAGAGATGATCTAGATCGAGTGATGATCTAGATCCAATGATGATGATCCAGATCAAGTGATTATCCAGATCCAGATGAAGATGACTTGAAGATGAAGATGACCTGAAGATGAAGATGACTTGAAGATGATGAGAACTCGATGATGATCCAGATGATACAGAGAAGAAGACTTGTGCTAATAAATTGTGTCGAGAGAATACCTTCCTAGTTAAGAGGGAGTGTTGATGTAATTGTAACTTTAGACTGTATTCACTTGTATATCTTATGTATTGTTCCCTGATGTTTATTCCAGGATGTGTTTGTAATGTAATTGAGTCATGTCATGCCCCAATGTTCCGATCGGGACTTTATATAATGTAAACAAGTCATGTCAAGTCATTGTGGGTAACCCTCCTATTGATCAAGGGTTAAAGTCCCCACAGTTTTGGGGCCCTAGGGTTATTAGACTCTCCTTTCCTAGTGAGTTATTGTCAAGTCAGGAATTAGTATAAATAGAGAGTGAGCCTCTCTATTTATCACATAGTCACTCACACTCAATTGCAACGCATAGCTGAGGGAGACGAATTTGTTGGGGATAGAAAGAAAGAGACTACTGATGTCAGGAGATCATCTTATTGTTTTGGGGTTTTACTTTTGGTGTTGATTCTATCTCTGAGGAAGTTGTGGGGTTTTCTCCATTTATGGTTTCCCCGAGGAAAAACATTGTGTTCATTGTCTCTTGTGTTTGATTGTTGTACTTTTTATTCTCTCAGTTAAATATCCTAACATAATGCTAGCTTGAATGATAAAATTCTAACACCTAATTTAGCATCAAAGCTCAATCTACGTCGCATTGGTCATCCAGACTCCAATAAAAATTTTGAAGGGGAGTTCCTAAAGGGGAAAGGTAGATCGAGGAAGGTGAAAGGGAATTATTAGCTAGTGGATTTTAATTAATATAATATATTTGAATGTTGACTTTTATGTATATATATCATACATATTATATTTTATATTCAATATATTGCATCAATTAAGAGCGTATACTTTGTTAAGATAATATACATTTGTATTGAACTTTAATTTTTATTGTCATCAAGAAGTTGGTCGAGAGTGGGATGCAGTTCATTTATACATTGCAAACAATCTTGACTAGATGAAGATATGTATTGAATGATGTGAACAATCTAGTCATGGAATATCCTGGGAAGTTGTGGCTTCATTGGTTAAAGCATCACATCGCAATGGAGATACCAATCTTACTCAAATGGAAATCGATTCAGCATATGGTTTAAAAGATAAGCAAGAAAGCATATTAATCAACCACTCTAATTTTTTTTTTGCAAATTACATACTTGATGTACACGTTGTCTTTTCCCCTGTATGGCATAAACATGCACTTAATCATAAAAATTGAATCATTATGTAATCTTTTCGTGTATGGATTGTTGTAGGTAAAACACCATAAGGCTATGGTGTGTAATGGTTGTAGATATCGCATCAAAATGTTGGATGAAATGAAGAAAACATCAGATTGTGGGATATCTGTAGTCTTTGAGGTGACCAATGTTTCCTATAGAAGTGGCAGACATCCAGAACTATCATAAAATCGATACTATGGGTATCTAGAAGATATTCTTTAGTGTGACTTTAAATCCTTCAAGGTAGTTCTATTCGTTGTCAAATGGTATAGGTTACGATTGAATCAACGTGATCCCGATAGAACTAGTATTGAACATGATATTGGATTTACCATGGTAAATACAAGGTTGTTTGAGCCGGGAACGAATCCCTATGTTCTTCCAAGCCAATGTGAACATGTATTTTACTCTGAGGTTCTAGGTAAAGAGGGTTGGTCATTCTTTGTGAGACATGATCCAAGGGGAAGGCTGGTAAAGTATAACTTAGAGGAAGGTAATGAAGAGGGTCTGGAAGAAGAAGACAATGATGAAGATCATGATCAACATGAGTTAGATGATCATATTCCATAAGAAGATGTCAAAGAATTAGTTGAATCAGATGATGTAAAAGACAATTCCCATGAAGATGATATCGACGATGACATGATGATCGTAACTAACTTAGATGATGATGATGATATGGCCAATCCTTACAATGTTGACTCTGGATCAATTGATACAGATGATGACTTGGATGAAGAAGATGATGAAGTATATTGAAGTGTACGAGGTAGGCAGTAATATTTATACTCTATATATTTTGATTGAATCTTGCGATAGAAATATTGAATTTGATTGATACTCAAAATTCAATAATTTTGAAATATTATTTTATCTTATTTCTTTTAGAAAGAGTAACCAACATTAATGAGATCATGTTACAAAGAGGAGAAAAGAGGAGGCTAAAAGAATCCATGACAAGTATCCAAATCACATACCTGTAAGATCCAAGACTTATTGTGTAAATAAGTTACTTTTTGATATGTTGAATTTTTAAATATTTTACTATTATTATATATTTTTATTTGCAAAAGAAATTTATTTCATCAAATATAAGATTCAAATAATATTTCATTTTGATTGTAGTTGAATATATCATCATTTTGGATTTGAAGATATATGATTTGACCAGCAGATTTTACATTGGGATAGTTTGTACATATGATATGTAAAAGAATAAATGTAGGTGTAGAGAAAGTAATATTTATTTTTGTGAACAATGTGCTTCCACCTACTGGTAAGTTAAATCTTATCAATTTTAATTTTATGTTCAACTTTGCGTCTAATATTGTTTGGCATTTTCTTTTTCATACTTAAGTCCATTGTATTTCAATAATGATGGCATAGACACAAATATGCATATCTTCACCATATTTCAATAATGATGACATGGCGATCGAGTATTGATGTTTGTTTTTTGTGGCATTTCATGGATCTCTAAAATGAATCGCAAGCCAAATAGCTATCAATTCAATGTTATGTTCTAATCATACTCAATGTAATTATTTAACCTTTCAACCAATTTAAGGATTTTGGTGTGAATTAAGGTATTTATTAAGATCTTCATCATCATCGTCGTCTTTACCGACGTCATCATAATCATCGTCATCATCGTGATCATAACTAACATCATCATAATCATCGTCGTCATCATGGTTAGACATGGTTAGACTATACGCATGCATTGATGGTATGGGAGGGTTTCCAAACTCAAAAATCATCATCTTCACCATCATCATCGTCGTCACCATCATCATCATCATAATCATCATGATCAAGGACACTAACAATTCGAGCAGCAAAAACCATACGCATAGATTAGTTAATGTATTGCTACATGGGGCCAATGTTGAAATTTTTTATATATGTGTCGACTTGGTCTGAAATTTGGCATGGTTAGACTAGACACATACATTAACAGTGTGGGAGGGTTTCCAGACTCAAACATCACCATTATCATTTTCATCATCGTCATCGTCGTCGTCATCATCGTCATCGTCGTCGTCATCATCACCATCATGACTAACACTAACAATTCAAGCAACAAAAACCATTCCTATAGATTAATTAATGTGCTACACGGGGCCAATGTTGAAATTTTTTATATATGTGTCGGATTGGTCTGAAATTTGGCATGGTTTGACTAGGCACATGCATTGACAGTGTGGGAGGGTTTCCAGACTCAAACATCACCATCATCACTGTCATGTCCCCACCCCTCTACCAGAGGGAGGACATGACTATTGCTACTATCATATCCAGGAAAACCAACCCCATGAACATAAAATGAAATGCATTGAACTAACAACATGCATAGATGCATAAATCATTAACATACAGTGAAATCAAAATGCATTCCATTCAATCATTTAACATGTTCATATTAATTCATAAAAACATATAGTTGCAGAGATAAAATAGACAATAATACTTGTCTTGAAAGAAGCTCAACCTGCAACCATCTATGTCGCTGCAACGTTCCACCCAACCATAGACCAGTGTGCTCATCAATCTCTCGGAAACACTGCCACCCCCGAGATGGGAATGATTCCCACAAGGAATAAGGAACACTATCAGGCTCACACATAGCCAAGGATATAACAAAACTCAGCCAAGCCAACACATTTGGGTTTATCAGGATACAAGGAGCTGGAGAGGTTAACTGTGCACCAAATCTAGCCTGGCTTCTAAAACATCTACACACCCAACATAAGGAAGCATCCCCTTCTCTTCTACACAGTCTCGGAGGCTATTACTTCCCTTCCAGTGCTATTCAGGGTATGCAAAGAAGAAATCCATCCCCTTAGCTCTGTCTATGAGGTTCCTTCTCACACTAGGTTTATCAAGCTAATCAGACCACATTTCTTTTCCCAAACCAACTCAGACAAACAGCAGTAACATACACAGCAATGGCAAGTTCTAGGAATGGAGAAAAATGATTTTGGCGGTTACAAAACAAATTGGTAAAATAGGGAAAAAACAACCCTATGACAACAATTCTATTTTCAACAACTTCTATGGGCTCATGTGGGCCAAATGGACTAAATGAACACCTAGAAAACGTGGTCTCTTCTCCAATTCATTGTGCAACACAAAAACCATTTGTCCCAGCCGGGTAATGAGGATAAAGAATAGTAAAAACCATCAAGCAAAGATCCCATCCATTGAGATTTCCAAAAATGACTTCCCAGTCATGGGGAAAATGACAAAATCTGCAAAAATGTGAATGAAAACACACAGCAGACAAAAACATGAAGGAAAATAGCTCTCCAAGCTTCCACTACATGAGGAAATGGAGGACATGGGTGAAAAACCAAATGGGCATGCATTTTTGGGTGTTAACTTTCCCCAAAAGTCAAAATTGTGTTTCCCAAAAACTGATGGCTTCTCCAATTCCAATTTTGGACTGCCATACTCTTCCCATCCCCATGCAATAACTACCTCGACCAATTTTTGGAAGAAATAAATGATTGGGTGAGTAAGACAAGAAAGGTGGTTGACATCTTGATGGGTTTTCCCCTTGACTTTTGGATTTCCCCCATTGTCTCAAGGTTTGAATATTCCCCCCCTTATCCTTAGGAAAGCCTGCCTCCATCTCTTTTAATGTTGCACTGACATAGCTATTTGTGGGTATTTTAATTTAATTGCATATTTACATGATGTCCAAAATTATAATGTTCCTGACTAGTACGAAATACCATCGGCAATGATTTTAATCTCCGAAACATAAAATGCTAAATCAATGGTGGGGATTTTGCCTTTAGCTCCACACCATGATTAAATACAATATTTACATCATATACATTTTTAATGCAAACGGGGTCAAACCCGAGGTGTTACAATCACCATAATCATCATCATCATCGTCGTCGTCGTCGTCGTCGTCATCATCATCGTCGTTGTCATTATCATGATCACTGACACTAACAATTCGAGCATCAAAAACCATACCTATATATTACATATTAATGTGCTACGTGGGGACAACATTGAAACTTTTTTGATATGTGTCAGCTTGGTCTAAAATTTGACATGGTTAGACTAGACGCATGCATTGACGATGTGGGAGCATTTCTAGACTCAAACATCATCATCGTCACCATCATAATCGTCATCATCATTGTCATTGTCATCATCTTCATCAGCATCATCATCATCATCATCATCATCACTGACACTAACAATTCGAGCAACAAAAACCATACCTATAGATTAAAAATTAATGTGCTATGTGGGGCCAACGTTGAAATATTTTTGATGTGTCATCTTGGTCTGAAATTTGACATGGTTATACTAGACGCGTGCATTGATGGTGTGGGAGTGTTTCTAGACTCAAACATCATCATCATCATCATCATCGTCGTCGTCTTCATCATAATCATGATCACTGAAACTAACAATTCGAGCAACAAATACCATACCTATAGATTAATTAATGGATTTCTACATGGGGACAACGTTGAAATTTTTTATATATGTGTCGACTTGGTCTAAAATTTGGCATGTTTTGACTAGATGTGTGCATTGACAGTGTGGGAGGTTTTCTAGACTCAAACATCATCATCGTCGTCATCATCATCATCGTCGTCGTCGTCGTCGTCGTCATCATCATCATCATCGTCATTGTCATCATCATCATCATCATCATTGTCATCATCATCATCATCTTCATCATTTCATATGACATCAACATTGTGATCACCATCTTCATCATCATCATCATCATCAAACATGACTGACACTAACAATTTGAGCAACAAAAACCATACCTATGAGCATTCAAATATGAATTTTTATCATGATCCATCATCACCTGAGGCTCCTCTATAGAACTATGATTGTAATTAGCCATATGAATATGATTTATAATGGCATTGGAGGAAATATGTATCCCTCCCAAATCCATACAAAACTGCTCTTCAAAATGGTAGGCAAGGAATATATGACAAGTGAAACTCTTACCTTCATGTGAACTCATGTATGAGGTGTGGTTATCCACCTAATCCATGGTTGAATAAACACCCTTATTGTCTGGTCCAAACTACCTCCTTCAAAATCATTTCTTTCTCCCATAAGAGTAGCTCACAATTCTCCCGATGCACTTCTAGCACTCAACCAACTTCCTCCATAACAGTTCTCTCCCAATGATCACGCATTTTGTATTTCTCTTCTTTTTCATTAAATTTCCCAATGAATGATGTGTCAAATAGTCTCCTACTAAGGTGAGAAAGAATGGTGCATCCTTGGATATCCGTCTATGTTATGTACTCATCTACCCAATCCTTGGATAAATAAGCACACCTACTAGTTGATCCCCGTGACTTGTCCTCAACTATCTCTCCCATAGTTAAATACTACTCATCATTCTTTACAACAAGTGCTTAGTCAATGTCTTCAATATCACCTCTCTTCACAAACACCTGCAAATCAGAATTTTCCTGATGTTCAAATATCTCATGAGGTTCCTCCTGGTGTGAAGCAAGTTATCTACAATTAGAATCCATGTCACTACTTCCTTCAATAACTTGTATCACTAAATAGACGTCATTCTCATCTTGTGCATGAGGTCCCTCCAAATCATGATGTGCACAACCATCCACACACATAGGATCACTAGTGGTTCTAGGAAAGGAATCGAAATCTCCCAATTCCACATGAAACATCTTTCCTTCGAATGTTGCTTTCCCTTAACAAATTTGAGAGAAATGTCTTGGCCCATGAACAACTTAAAGTAGTCATTCTTCATATCTTCCATATATCTTCTGGTGATGCACAATTTAGATCTATAGAACCTTCCCACAATTCCACTTTGTATCTCCTCGATTTGTACTTCCCCAAAAAGATATTCAAGAAGCTTGTGTGCACCATTGGTTCTAGACAGAACTTGTAGTAACCTTTTTCTCTGTGACTAAGAGTAGGCTCTCTAAGTCACTCCATGGCTCCTTGATAACATAGTGTGTGCTAGAACATATTGGCTCATCCCTCATATGTGAGTCATGCAAACTCCCATCCAATGATTTATCCTTGTCATTGCATTTATCCTTAACACCCCAAATTTGAGCCCCAATACCAAAAGACTCAACCATGGAAATATCCTCCTTGGAAGTGGCTGCATACGCATGATGATACAAAGGAATATAGAAATCATAATTTTGTTCATATATTTGCATCATATCTTCCTCCTCATGTGGTATGGCTATAGTGGTCTTCTCTTCCACCAAACCCTCTGGAACACACTCTAGTGGAGGTGGCTTGTCTTCTCCTTCATTTTGAATATCAAATGGTGAGTTCATATCTGATCTAATTTATTATTTTTGATCTGATCCAAAATATGCCTTACCACCATTGACAACATCATCCTCTTTTGAAATGATTCTCATATCACCAACAAAGAAAGTAAAAGTGTTTTCATCTCCCACGCTACTAGAAACCAAATGTTGAACTATTGAGTCTTCAACTACGCATGGATCATCTTCTTTCAAGAAAATTGAAGTTTCACCATATTGAATGGTATTGGTATCATCAATTGTGGAGACTCTTCTTGAAGAGAAAACAAAGAATCTCATAATGCTTGAACATGCAGAAGGATTTGCTAAATCTTCACCTTTTGTTCCTTCTTATTCCTCTTTAATCAGAGAGGTGGGAAAAATTGGTTCCTCCATGGATGGTTTACTACTCTTGAATGAATGCTCACCAAAATTCTAAGGCCAAAATCCATACTTGAGATAGACATAATCCTTTAAAGTCATGACTGCACCAATATCCTTTCCCAATCCTAATACTCTTGGTAGCATCGAGGCATGTTTTCACATATTTCTATCACCTTTTCTAAGTATCTCTTAACCGTTGGAATATCAGACCTAATATCTTCTCTATATCATGAATATAATTCATCATCTTAAATCCTCAGTAGGCCTCCATCAACATAGAGTATTTCTTCTTCTTCATATTGTTTGCATTACTCTTCATACTGCTCATAGGAATCATCAACAGACTAGGATATGGATAAAATTTTCTTCAACTTGAGAGATTAATTTCCATAAGAGTGGATTAAAGTGCTCTAATACCACTCTAATGAACCTAATTCAGATTCAAAAGTTCACTAACTATATGACACCAATTTTCAGCAACTAGCTAATAGGCAAGGAAAATTGTAAGCTAAAGGAGCAAACAAAATGAAGATTCAATGAGATAAACAAGGAAAGATAAGGATCATAAATTTTCATGTTACTAAGCACAATTTTTTGGTTCCTTTTAGGTTTCAAACATCATCCAGGATGAATTCTACTTCCAGTCTCCTAGGAGTCCCAACATATGCCTACTAGAACCCATACAATACAATCTCTAATAAACCAGTGGTGATGAGATGGGATTAAGGGTACCTTTAGATATATGATATGGATGTATGTATCAGTATTTAAAGAATTTTTGTATATACCATAAACATCCTAGAAATATCTTGGGGGTCACATTAGTACAAGTAGCTCTAAGGACATCACATTGGGTTCATCTTCTGGCCTTCCCAAGCAAGTGAGGGGGGATACAATTTCTTTGTTTTAAGAATTGGATATTTATATGAGTATTTTAATTACATTTAAAAAAAATAATGACTGAAATTAGTGAGAGTGAGGTCGACTTAGGCATAATAAAATAAAACTAGTCAATTCTAGGTGCAAATCTAGACAAGGCTAAATTAAATCATGTGAAAATCATTCATTATGATTCATGTTGTCATTAAATTTTTAGAGAGTATTATTTAAATAAATAACAGCCATGGGAAGTCAAAATAACTCTCATAGATATATTACATAATGTTCTTTAGAATAATACATCCATACATTGCATTGGGAAGCCACAATCATTGAAAAACTTGGAGATTCAAACCCTCAAAATTCTTCAAGAATTGGGGAACCTCTGGATATGATAGGTCCACCTAAAAGACATTCATTAATGGATGAAGGCCACTAATCCCTATTCATGACTCCAACTCCAAACCATAGAATGGAAGAGAAAACTAGCAAGACCTTTAGGATTCAAATGGGAGACTTCCAAGATCGACAAGGAGACTCAAATTGGCTGGAAGATGAATTCAAGACCTACAAAAAGACTATATTGATGGATGCGCTAGATTCATGAACAAGGATAGAATAAAACTGCTAAGGGGCACATCACCCAAATCTCAATTGAGGCACATCTCTCAACCACCGAGTAGCAAAGCTCTCAAGAAAAAATTACAATGACCAAAAGTTGTGCTATCATCCTTCTATAGGAAAATTTGGATTCATGGTCAAATTTCCTCTTCATGTGGCCCACCTTCCCCAACCAATGCACCCTCATGAGATGAATGGAAACTTGTTTTCTTTCTCATCCTTGCTTTCCTGCCTTTCTATCTCACGTGCATTTTCTCTCTTTAGAAACTATGCCCTCCTTGTTTCCTGCTTTCTAAATGACATGCATTTCTCTCTTTTGGAAACTGCACCCTCTTTTCTTTCCTAAGGTTGTCTTCTTTTCATGATGACAACTTTCCTGTACTTGCCTGCTTTGTGCTTGCTTTTCTGACTAACATGCTTTTTGCTGCTTTTTATCTTTTTTCCTAGATTTTTTTGGATTTTACTTGATTTTCTCTTGGTTTCCATTTAAATGAAAACTCATTGGGTCCACAAGTCCCATGCGCCACATTATCCACAAGCACGTGTATTAGGTGTAAAATTAAATAAATTCATAATGTTTAATAATGAAATATTTCTAATTCTAAGTTTGACAACTTTAAACACTATGGATAATTATTTTATCAAAATGACCCCATCATTAATTAGATTATTATTCCACGAGAAATCTTGGGTTTCTCAAGGGCTAGGAGTTTAACATGGTGTTATTAAGAAAATGTGGGGGTAATAGACATATATATCCTAATCCTTTTCCTTTCCTATTGAGATTTAATTCCACATGAGGTTTGAGATAATTATTTACAGTGGATTTCTTACCAAATTCTTTATAAATGACATACATTATTCCATTTCTTGAGAAGGAAAATCAATTTAAAACAAAGGATTTTTTTGAACAAGAACTGGTTCAGAATTCCTAACTACCTTGTGATTTTAATATGTATGTTCATATTCAGTAATCATTGTGAATATTCAAATTCTAGAATTTGCACCATGTATGGATTTTATAAATCTATGAAAATTTCGATTGGACAGTCCAACCATCTTCATGGGATCAAGAAATACATAAAGTCCTTAACTTGTTATTCAAGAGTTTGGATTGAATTTGTAATATGTCCACCTTTGTTTGCATGGATTGCAAATAGGTAAGAATATTTTCCAACGTTTCTTTGTGCATTGTGAGTGAAACACCTTTAGCTATATCAATCAAAGTTTCCAACAAGGAAAACAATTTATCGTTCAATGTGGATTATGTCCATTTTGCACAAGTTTATATCTACGCTTAATTAAGCACATACATGTTTAAAATTTCCACTTATCTTGATATATATTTTTTATCCTAAACATTTGAAATCATTAACATACTTATGTGTGAAACAAAGAAAAATTACTCATTATGGAAATGTGTGGGAGTTGAACACGATAAGTACGAAAAAATAATAAAATTCCAATCCTTGGATTGGCAAGTATAGAACATGTTCACAACACATGATGTCAAGTGGGGATTTGAAATGACAAGGTGTCCAAGTTTTTGTTAATTGAAGGGTAAAATGAAGGGTACATCATAGCAATGAATAGATAAGAGTCAATGGGAATCAAGATTATTTTAGACTTTAAATGTCAAAGACAAGTGGTGGGTATTGAACATTGATCTTAATCATGATTCACATCTGTCTTCATTCAATACCTAAGGTATAATTACCATTGACAACCATGATTTGAGAGTTGCAACAATGGTAAGTTTTTAAAACTGTGGCCCTTCTTTTGAAATTCTATAGTATTTGTTGTCCTTCATAAATGACGAATGAAAAAATGTACTTTTTTGGAAGTGTGAATTTTAAATTAGACTTGTCATATGAGTGTTGTAAATGATTCAATTTTGGTCACTAAATCCATCCATTAAATTTTCATTATCGATGTGATGAATAGAAAAGAAATATATGGCCTCAAATTTTCCATATATAAGTGACAAAAAAATCTATGTAGGGCTTCAAAATGCGTTTCTAGAAATTAAAGAATGAAATAAAAGGAAAAAATGCCTATAATAATTTTAAGATAGCTATAATATTTTTACACATACAAGATTTTCCCTTATTATAGTTAGCACATTGCTTTCTATAACTTTCCATGACAAGGGTCAACCAAACATGGACTATACATCATTAACAAAATAAATCTTCACCAACATAAAGCCCTGAAGCGTAGTTGGAGAATAATATTAGTTCAACTAATAGATTCTTCAAATGTTAATATATTTAGATCATGTATATGTTCTAAATAAATGAACCCTTTTCTTCAATTATAGGGAGATAGTATCGATAGAAACATGCTCCCCTAATGTGCCAATTGATTTGAGACAAATTGTAATATGTGCCACACCCCCGATATCTCTAATAAAAAATTCAAAAGTTACGGTCTCTCCTTTGGTAGAACCATTTTCTTCTTCTATGGTGTTTTTCAGATAATTGATGAGAGATATGTTTTCTTGTACTACAAATTATTCTCAGGAAATAGATCCCCCTGAAAAATCTGATTCTTGAACATGATTTTCCTGAAACTTAGTGTTAGGTTCCCCACTGATTAGGTCTCCAGTATAATGTAACTCTATAGGTGTATTAACTTGTTCTTATACCGTAGAGACAATATTTATTCTAGTTGTAATATCGACAGTAACAAGGTATTCCCTGGTAGTAGATTTAGCTATTGTTGATATAATGTCTTCTTTAGTTGTAATAACAACTCTTGCAGCTTAGTGAAATTATTCCATAGTATATTTTATACTAAACTCACTTCTGGAACATGTGTGATTTCTTCTAAGATCACATTCCCCATAGAGGAAGAGTTAGCAAGATTTGTTTCCAAATCCACAGTACGTTCATTCTTATGACCATAACTAGAAACTAATTAACCTTCTCCTTCAATGGATATTCTTGCAAGATGTTTAATAGTTTGGGTGGCTCACTGATGCCAACATGGACTTTTGGAAGCCCCACAGGTTGTCATTGATGCCATCAAGTCTCACTTATAGTGCCTTGGACCCCTTACAGAGTGGGTTTGTGCCTTAAAGCACCTTGTACTAAGTTGACAAGGCCCCTATACCCACAAGGTTGGATCTTGTAGCCACCAACTTGTTGAAGATGCTGAAGACCCTACAGATGGTGTTGAAGACCTTAGAGATGGTGTTAAATCCTTTGTGTATGATGGTGAATACCGATATGGGTTGGAGAAGCATTAATGACCCATTATATGGTCATTGATGCTATGATGGTGTCATGGGACCCCAAGAGAAGGTCTAGCAACTCCAAAGGTGATGTCATGATCAATCTTGACCCTTGGAGGTCTCCTGGTGTGGTTGAGGTTGTTGAAGAAGCATATTAAGCCCCTTTCTTGCTGAAGAAGCCCTGGAGAATCCCTTGGACCCACATTTGATGGATTAATGGTCCTTAAAGGTGATGATGTGGTCATTAATGACTTGATGAATACTTGGAACCCTTGATGAACATCTTGATGCTCGTGTAGCCCTTGTTGGGGTCATGGAACCCTTGGAGATGGTCATTGTGCATCAGAAGGTTTGGCACCCACATAAATGGTGGCATGATGACCTTTTGACACTATCTGATCATTGATGGTGCATTTGGAAATTATTTGGGTCTTGGAATCCATACATATAGTGGTTTGTAAACCCATGATTGTTGGATCCTTTTATATGATGGAATATTTGGTCATGATTCCCTCATCACTTGGAGATGGAGTCCTATGTGATGGGATTGAAGTTCATGGAAATTATATTGTTTAAATATTAAAAAATATATGATATATTTAAAAGAGTCCTTGAAACCCTTGCATGTGGTGCCTTGGGTCTTGAACCCACACACTTGGTAGCTTATTGATGGTGATGTATGGTCCTTTTGTGCCTATATGGCTAATTGGGATGTATATGGAGGTAGATCCCATGGACATGCCTTGATATGTTGAAGAATACTTTGAAAATATTGTAGTTGGTGGTATGGTATTTGGCACCCTCATGTGTGGGGTCTTTGATGTCCTGAACATATTGAAGAATTTAAGGGTACTATACCAATAATTTTCAAATAAACCCATGATAAAGAGATATTCCCCGTCAATCCATTTCTGTTGATATGTGGAGCATCTTCTAACTCCTTACAGTTGAAGAGATATGAATTTTTGAAGTTAGTGCACCCCACATTTTTGCGTTTGCCGACCAAACAAAAGAGAATTTAATTATTTGTAATTTTGAATTGCATATCAGCCCAGTTTGAGGTACTAACTTTCCTCCACAACCTATTTAAATAGAATATCAAAAATTTCATTTGTTCATCATAAATTCTCTCAGTATTTTTGCAACTCTTGGAGAAAAGTGTGAAACTTTGTGGAGGAGAAATTTCTAGGCATCGTCACTGAAATTGGCATAACTTTCTCATACGGAATCAAAATTACAAAATTCTTGGCTCATTGGAAAAATTGTTAAGAGGGATATGTGCTGATATGATCTAGAGTTTATTTTGGTTTTTATATTATTTCTTCATATTTTGATCTTCGAAAAGGTATGGTTCATGCTTTTGGGTTTCTCTTGTGATGGCACATGTCTTTCATGGATAGAGTTCATCTTTGATCTTAATATGTGAGCCTCTATGTTGGTATATATATTTGAATTCATTATGGAGGTTATCTTGATGATGGTACATACCTTTATGCTATTATATGATACACTTTATGATGATAATGCATGTGATAATGATTTACACTCTATGATGTTGATGCACTCCTATAAAATATGATGTACATGCATACCATAGTGTGATGATGCTCTCCTATGCAATATGATGTATACTTGATGTTGATGATGCATACACAGTTCACAATAAGATGATGATGATGTATATTTGATGATGAGGATGCATACCCTATGAAGATGATGCATACCTGTGATGATGATGCATGACGATGCATGCCTTATGTTCAATGAAAGCACAATAGAATTACTTATTCAGTAATTATGTATGATGAGGTGTACAATGATGTGTACATGAGCATATTGACCAGATTTACCATCATCATTAATGAGCAGAAAAGAATGACCAACAGTGATGAGCAAATTTGATGTTCATAGATACTTGAGCAGTAGTGATGAGCAGCAGTGATGAGCAGTTGTGATGAGCAGCAGTGTTGAGCAGATTGACCAGAGATTGATGAGAAGTGTTGACCAACAAAGTGATGAGTAGAGATTTATGTGTAGAGCAAAGGTTGCTTGTGCAACAAATCCATATGATTGCTTGCTAGAAGAATCTTGCACTTGAGGATTGGACTCCTCAAACCCTTCTTAGTTGGAGGTAACAAAACCAGGTTGGTTCCTGTTATGAGATTTGGTGCTCTTTTCATAAGTTGGGGTTGATTGTAACCGAGAATTCTGTTTCCTTCCATGTACAATAAATAAAGATCAAAATTCCATGTATTTTTGTGTCTCTTTTGATGTGATGTTTATGCTTATGACTCACGGTTGATTCAACTGAATAATATGATTATATGATTAATGTTTGATATAATTTGATTGATTAAAATAAGGTAAAAAGGTTTATTTTTCTCACACAGTGATTCACACCCCCCCCCCCCCTTTGCGTGGCCCTTATTTCCAACAAGAATCGAGNTTCCAACAAGTATCGAGAGAAACATACTCCCTAAAGTCCCAATTGATTTGAGACAAATTGTAATATGTGCCACACCCCCGATATCTCTAATAAAAAAATCAAAGGTGACAGTCTCTCCTTTGGTAGAACCATTTTCTTCCTCTACGATGTTTTCAGATAATTTATGATAGATATGCTTTCTTGTACTACAAATTATTCTCAGGAAATAGAGCCCCCTAAAAAATCTGATTTTTGAACAGGATTTTCCTGAAACTTAGTGTCAAGTTTCCCACTGATTAGGTCTCCAGTATGATGTAACTCTATAAGTGGATTAACTTTTTCTTATACCATAGAGACAAGATTTATTCTAGTTGTAATATCGACACTAACAAGTTATGCCTTGGTAGTAGCTTTATCTATTGTTTATATAATATCTTCTTTAGTTGTAAGAACAACTCTTGCAGCTTAGTGAAATTCTTCTATATTATATTTTATACTAAACTCACTTCTGGAACATGTGTGATTTCTTTTAAGATCGCATTCCCCGTAGAGGAAAAGTTAGCCGGATTTGTTTCCAAATCCATAGTATGTTCCTTCTTATGACCATAATTGGAAACTCCTTAACCTTCTCCTTGAATGGATATTCTTGCAAGATGGTTAGTAGTTTGGGTGGCTCTTACTATGCTACAAAATTGGTGTCTTTGGTATCTGTTTCTATTCATTATGTGTTATTTAATTCCTAATGCAAAGACACTATGTATGAGATCTTTCAGATATTTCAGTCGACAATTGTCTGCAGATCACAATTGAATTGTCATCTAAAACCAATACAAGAATTACTCTCGTGACTTTGATAAATTCCCAGAAACGACATCGAAATGATGAGTTATTTAATTACGTCTTTATTTCTTTTTTTAAGTAGTTAAATAGACTATTCATTAAATTAGCAATCTAGCTTTCGAGATTCTTTACAAGTTGTCGTGCATTATTTATGCAGCTACAATTTTCTATTTGTATCAGTTTATCTAACATGAGTTGCAATAAAGTAAATAGATTATCAACTTCTTTAAACAACAATATCTACTAATAGTCCTACAATACTCCATACAGTAGTTACAAAGCACATAATCCTTCATCAATTATTCAAATAATCAATCATAAATGTCAGGTCGTGCAAACTAAAAAGTACCCTATGTTTGAGGCCACTTCAAAACATCAAAATGATCAAATGGAAAGTAAGAGATGGGAAAAAATATGGATAGATTAGGAAAAACAGTTGAAAAAAAAACATATTTAGAAATCATCGGAGTTGCTACCAATGGATTCATCAGTGAACCATTCATCCAACAACATATCATTTTCACACTTTTGATGTGATATTATGTTTTTAATTTATTTTATCTTAAAACTTATACCTCAATTATTTTTCCATAGTTCCAAAGGAACTCATAGAAAAATAAATAACATAAAAAATACACAACAAAAAAGTTATAGAAATATGTGGGATCCCCGTAGATGTTTCCTCTTCAAAATGGTACTTTTGGTTCAATTTATGTAAACATTTGGAAGAAAGTTAACATGAACACAAAGGTTTATAAAATATTATTCAAATATTAATTGGCTAGCTTTGAAAAATAATAAAATAATAAAATTTTCCAAAACAAAAGGATCTACTATGCTCTTTATAGCTCATACTCATATATTTTGTTTTTGAAAAGTATATATTGAACATTGAATTAGTTGATAGGAACAAAAGTCACTTGGTCACTTTTCCTGAAATTTACAAGGACAAAACACACACACACACACATATATATATATATGTATGTATGTATGTACACACACACACACACACACACACACACACACACACACACA
>LPNX010387019.1:264186-314993 GCA_001517045.1 Pseudotsuga menziesii
TACATATACATACATATATATGTATGTATGTATGTATGTATGTATGTAGAGAGAGAAAAAGAGAGCACATTTTTCTACAAATTGGTTTTTACTGCACATCAAGATTTACAAGGTGTACATGAATTTTGAGAGCTTCAATTTTAGAATATGTAAAATGGAAAATTTTCATCACCACATTTCCATTAAAATTATTACCCATATGCATGGATTCACTTATAGATGTTGCATTGAAAGAAAACCAAGAGTAGAAAGTGTATGTCCATGAGATTAAGAGTTAGAAGGAGTATCAAGATTGATGTTATGGTTCTTCATTGTTCCTTTTAAGGCTTCCATATTCTTAAAACATTTAGACTCCAAATGACCATACTGCCCTAAAAAATAACAATGTCTCTCAATCTTCTTACCTTTTAAATTAGTTCGTTTATCAACATTGGTAGTGGGACTTGGTTTAAATGGTTTGGGACCCTTTTTCGTTTATTGTTGTGAGGATGTTACTTTATAGGATGTTTAGTTTTATTCTTATATTGTGGTACTAAGGCTTTGTTAGATGTACTTACAGTGATAATATAGGGATTATTAAGCTTAGAAGAAATAACATAAATAAGTTCATCATCATTTTTTTCTATTAACATTTTTCAAATAAAAGTCTAAGTGTTTTAAACTTAGATAGATAATTTTCAATTAAAAAAAATAGTAAAGATTTAAAGAAATCAACTGGTTTTTGAGCTAGTGGGATTCAATCTCCTTATGTTTACAGAACACAATGTACATATTTTTCCTAGATGGATACGGTCATATCACCAAACATAGACATTTCAATTAATCCACATGCCTATACATTTTTAGTGTCCCATTTGTTTCTCTTTAATGGATAACAAGGAGCATTTTGTTTCCTAAGGTAACTCAGCCTAAGGACCCCTACTTTGTAGTAAATACTCCATATAGGGTTTCCATACGAATTACTTTGAATCGATAAGGAAGATATTAATTGGACTAGTCATATTATAAAATACATGTAGTATGAATTCAAAAGTAGAAATTGACTATCTATATAGAAATATCTTGAAAAAATAGGGACTTTAAAAATAAAAACAAAGTTTAGATGTCAAAGGTATACTATTTTGAATAACTATATAAAATGAAACCAAAGTGGCACATGGTAGGTGGAGATTTATCCATGGTGATGGGTGCACAATTAGTTTGATGATTAAAAAAAATCCCCTTCATTATTTAACTTTTCTTATAAACTCAATTTTACAATAAAATTATTTTTTATTGATATAACTGATCCATTTTTATAAAATAAGAAACACTTTTACAATGAAGTTACTTTATAAACTAAAGTTGCATGCAAAAAATAACTTTAAAAAGAAATTAAAATTACTATATGAGTAATTCATTTTTAAAATTTAAGTGAAGTGCACTTTACAATAAATATATGTTGTTTTGATCTCGAAAGACTTTCTCCTCTTTAATGGTTGGTGTTCCTGGTGACCTTATGTGCAGCCTCTCTACTAAGGGCTCCATCATATTTAGAGGTCGTAAATATGTTCTTGCTCATGCGAGGGATCAAGTCATCCTGGATGTTGAGGTTGGTCGCCAATGAACGATCAAGAGTGCCTTCAGAGCTAAGCACTCTTGTGTTGTGCTTCCAGGTTGATTGTCTTCTCGTTTTGTTGGGTATTTTGGGAATTTTGTTATTTTCTTTTTTTTTACGGGTTGTGGATCTATATTCTATTGTTTTTGTTGGTAGTCTCTTGTTATGGTAAGGATGGCTCTTGAGTTATTAGTCTTAGCTAAAATACCGTATATATGACGATTTTGTATGAATCATATAGCATGACCCTATACTATTTATATGTAAGGATTCTCACCTCAACAAATGTGGTTTTATTATAATCAATAAAACTATGATCTATTTTCCAAGGGAAAAATTATATTTTCCAAAGTGTAACTTTCAAAAAAAACTTACTCATAACCTCTATTTTAATAAAGTAACTTTTAACCAAATGAGTAAATACAAAGAAAATAACAAATGTTTGAAATGAGAAGGTTGGACATTTTTTTACTCAATTCATTGAAACACATGCTTACTCCAAAAACCCTTGTTTTTTCTTGCAAAAAAATCAACATAGTCGCACATAAAAACAAGAAAAAAAATTGAAAGAAAAGAGATATAAAAATGTATAACCTCAATCTTAGATGTCAGTTAATTTACTTGGAAAATGTCAATTTTCTTTATTTTTTTTAATTTGTTGAGATGGTAGAAATCACATGGAAAATATCATTTGCAAATAAAACACATTTATCTCTACTTTTTAATTTATTATGACCTCACAAAGTGCAAAAAAAGAGCATGCATAGACTAGAGAGAGAAAAACAAAAATATAAACAAAAAAAATGAAATGTTATACTAAACAAAATTTTAAAAAATGAAATGAAAATGTATACATTTACATATCAATATAAATGTCATATATTGGGAAAATGGAACTTTTTTTGTGAAACAAAAGGGGTTTCCAATTGAAACAATGCTTTGGATGCATTAAAATGGTTCTCTCAAAATAGAAATCTTCAAAGAATAACATAATCTAGAAATATTTTGATGCATGTAGTGATAGAGGTTTAGTATCTTGATCGACCATGAGAGAGGGTCTTCATAATAACTTTGATATCATGTTTGATAAGCATGGTATATCCACACAAGTTGAACACCTTAAACCGATCACTTACACAAACATATCAAAGATCAATATACTAGTTTAATATGTAGTTAAAACCCTCAAAGAAGGAAACAATTGATGACCCCAACAAACATGGTCAACTGAGGAAATATATTAATGCAAAAGGACTATCGCCTGCATATGAATATCTCACAACTGACCATCAACAAATGACCCTTCGTGATATTAAAATTTATATCAAGTTAAGGTCCTAACATAATCCCCTTCAATAGATATATATGTTTCTATGTAGTAAGGACATCTCTTTTAATTAAGTCATATGAAGTAGATATAGTGTGAAAGCAAATATTGTAACGAGGCTTACTAGAAGGTTCCACCTACTAGAAAAGTTATTCTCTATAAATTTCTTTGGAGGTTTGATACGAATTATGTAAAGAAGTAAAAGTAATGTAATGAGATGTCTTGTGAAGCATATTGTAAGTGAAGCATAAATGTATTGTTATTTTTTGTTTATGATTCTTCTACAATTGCCTATTTTTGTTGTAATTATATCAATTTCACTTTAAATCTTGTTATATTCTATTATTTCACTCTGAATCTCTTATTATACTAATAAGGTACTTAAAAATTGGTATTATAGTGCTTTCCTGATTCAAAATTTTTAGCAAAACAAATTAGGCTAGAGACATATTCCATTGTCTATAATCAACACAATGATCTACCATTCAATGGATAAATATATGGCAAGGGAAGAATACATGCAAGAAATACAAGAGGTTTCACTTGGTTGGAGACTCTTGTTACCCTTATTGGTACCCTTTCGAGTAGTATCACATCAAATAACACATGTATATGGAGCTTCACTTCCATATACCCTTGGGTAAATCGAAATCCCCCTAGGATAACTTATATGAATTTTAGATAATCTAATAAACCATTTTGTTGCTATAATGCACCGATCACATCACTCAAGAAAATCACTCTCTTGTACCCAAGTGTTCTAGTAGTACCATGAAGGGCATGGTCAAGCTTGCTTAGTTGGTGTCTTAAGAGATTAGGCTAAGTACTACTACTAAAACCTACATGCTTATCAAATAATTATAACATATGACATTCCCTTGTAATTAGAACCCTAGAAACCCTATTCTATATTGATAGACAATAAAATTATTATATAATTTATAGTATTAAAATTTTGAAAATTCTATCAACACAACAATATGTGAGGTCTACTTATAATTCAATACCTAAAAAACCCCCAGTTTTTGAAAATTCTATAATTTTCAAAAAACAAGAATTATAGAATTTTAAGACAAACCCCCAGTTTTTGAAAATTAACCTAGGCCAAAACCCACACATTTCCATAATGAGTAATTCTATAATTCTTGTTTTTGAAAATTAACCTAGGCCAAAACCCCCATTTTTTGTCTTAGCTATGAACAAGTTTCATAATTTTTAGTTTTGGGTTCATGTTGCACTTTTTCATTAAAAAATAGTCATAACAACATGAAATTCCCCAATAAATATAAAAAATCACATAAAAATCTAGTTTTTTGTGAACCAAGTTGATTTCTTAGTTTTCCCTTTACAATTCAATTAAGGTTTGTGTTATATTTTTGCAAATTATATTTGACAATCTGTTTACTTTCCATTTCTAGTTGTATTGGTTGATTTTTGTCTTAGTTTGGGTGATGTAAGCAAAGGAAAGGTTGAAAATATTTAGTATTTGTTATCTTCGGGAGCTGTTGGAGGAGCTAGTCAGTAAGTCGACTAGACTAGTTATCCAACTAATTAGAGATTAGGTCAGTCCTCATAGGTCATGTCGGTTGACTAAACAGACAAGTAGCTATTTGTAACTGTTTCGTAATTATATATATAGGCTATTGAGCAAGATAAGAAATGGGTTCAATTTGATGTGTGAACCCACATGTGTTATTGAGTAATATAAGTTGTATTCTATCCACTATTCTTGTCTCTTGTCTTTGTTATGATTATATGATTATTTATGTGTATTATTGGTAACCTAGTGATTTGAGTGATTACAACATTGGTTATGTTGCCAGTATGTAGTACATGTACGGATGAGATGACCATGAGAAGATGATCTTAGAACAAGAGATTAAGTATTGGTGGGAGCGCAAAATCATGAACTACTTGCAGAATTACTCTCGGAGAAAAAAACTAACTATTGCCCACGCGAAGGAGAAATTCTTTACCAAGAAACATGAGAAGTTTGTAGAATCTCTAACTCAGTCTCTGAAGAAATTACTAGATGAAAAATCTGGTAGAAATTAAGGACCAAGAATTTCTCTAGAAACTGATAAGAGGTGGACACTCAAATCTGTCGAAGTGGTTTGAGAAAATTGTAGACAAGTTTTGTGAAGAAGGCATCGTGGAAGAGAGAGTATCGAAGAGAGGTTCTATAACGATTCTACTGAGCAGTTTCTTTGCTCACTACCGAATATTTTGTTTAAGTTCCTGATCGACAGGGCAGTAGGCCATGTTGTTGAGCCTCATCCATCATTAATCAAACATCCATCAAATACTAACTGGGTGGAAAAGCAAAAAGCATGGGAGAAGTTTGTTGTAGAAAGGGAGCAGGAGTACTTCTTGCACAAATAAACAGAACCACCCGGGCTTACTAAAGAATTAGGTAGGCTATGGGGGGTAGCTGGTCATGTGTTGGGTAGAGCAAAAGGATTCTAGTCAATTGTGGAATCCACTGCCAGCAATGAGAAGTTGGGCCAAGAAAGAAATAATTCGGACAGTGACTCACAAAAGCACTCTGGATTTACAAAAAATGGAGAGAGATGAGAGGCAAAAGAGAGAGGAGGAACTTAGAGAGCAGTTCGTCATGCTCCAGAGAAGAATGTCCACCAAGGTGACAGAACATGAAGAAAATCTACTAAAGTCAGGTCATGACCGACAAGAAGAGGGCGTCGATGAATAAGTGTCACCAATGGAGGAAGATTTGTGGATAAGCGTGAAGCTCTCCATTTTGAGATACCCCAAGATGTAAGACCTTTATCTCCAATAAATTCAAACATGAATTCTTGAGTGCAGGCGATTGTTGAAGAGGACCTAAGGCTACGAGTTGGAAGGTTCAGTGTATGGAATCAACTAAACGATGAAGGAAACGATGTCAACCATTTGGTAATTCATCAACCTGAGGAAGAAAAATGGGTCACATTCCAATCATACCCATCTAACCAAAGTATCCACTTACTCTACCCAAGACATGGAGGAGACCCACCCCCCTCCCCCCCACCAAACAAATATTTAGAGAACATAGAGCAGTCAGATCCGAAAGGAAGAATATCCGAGTTACAGAAATTTTCTTGGACATCGACAGAAGAAGTTGAACTAGACCAACAACTTACTGAGGATGAACTGACAAACAAAACTTTCGACAGGAACAAGAGTTCCTTCGAAAACAGTTGTGAACAACATAGAGTTACAGAGAGTATCCCACCACCCCCACGACCATCTCCTGAAGGAGATGCTAACACCAATGATATGGGGCACGACGCCACACACATCCCCCTCTATGAGACAATGAGGATCCCAAATGACATTGGTTCATCTATGAATTGACATGGGACACAAACATAGTAACAAATGAAGACAGACATATGGCGTAGTTCGTTGGTGCCTTGTGAAAGCGAGCACTGACTTGCTATATGACATATACCAAGAAAACACCCAATGTGACCAAAGCATATCACTTATTAATCAACAATTCTTATCATTCTTCAAAACACCAGATGCAAAGCATCTAGATGCAAAAAAGTTTAAAACGACGATTCAGAAACCTACAGAGGTTGTCTGGGATTATGACAAGAGATTGAAGGACCTGTTATCTCCTAAATAAATTAGTCTTCAATAGGTCAAACTCATAAAATTTATTTTCTCATAGTGATGAAGACTTCAGGGCACATCATGAAATATTTTTGTGTGTTTAATAAAGTTGGAAATGCCTTGTACTATGTTTCTTCATAAAATTCAAAGTTTAGCTTTCGGTGGCTTAGGCAAACATCTCAACTGTTCATTAGCCACCAAAAATCCTAGCTTTTGGTAGCTTAAAAATTGGATCCAGGACTACCTTCACCACCGAAAGGTCATTGACTCTGTTTTCTAATAAATTTTTTGAAGATTAGCTTCTGGTGGCTTAGGCGAACATCTCAGCGTTGATTAGCCACTGAAATGCCCAGCTTTCGGTAGCTTAAAAATTGGATCCAGGACTACCTTAACCATCGAAAGCTCCAAAAGGGGAAAACAGTTATCATATCCATCACACTCAGACACCGTCAGTATGAAGGGTTCCACTATCAAGAAGTTAACCACTGAAAAGACAAGATCTGCAGTCAATAATGAGTTGGTAAGAAGCTTTGTTTTGAAAGAAAGGTGACATATCTAAACCCTAACCCTTTCATCCCTACACTTGTCCCAGGTCTGCGGTTTAAATATCACAAGCATCATGTTTTCAGCTCCAATAATCACGTTCCAAGCACTGTGCTAGTGCATGGGCCTCATCAAACTACTCCATCATCCAGTTCAAGTCCCAATTTCCAAGTAAAAAAACATTGAATCCAGTGAAAACCCCTCCTTAATTCATTTCCCATTTTTTGCATGTGTTTTAATGAGCCAGGCTTCCTGAACCCCCGTGCTGTAATTGTCTTCCCCAAAGCTCGATTTTTCCAATTTGCAGGTACAGAAGCAGTCTAAAGGATGAAAAGAGGGGGACCTGCCCTAAGACAAGAGCTAGGTGACATTGGTTACCTAGAAAAACATCCAGAGGTATGTCAACTATTCAAGGATGCAGGCTGCTAGATATTTTGTGAAAAGGTTCAGGGATCTCATCAGCAAGTGGCAGAAGCATTTTCCCTCACATTTAATGGCTCAAAGGTAGTAATTGGCAGAGAGGAATTCCAAGTAGATGAGGCTCTGATAGCAAAAATAACAAATCTCCCAAGGACTAGGGAAAACTGGTTCAAAACCACTCAGCACAAAGGATGTGCAATTCAGGTCTTACTTGAAGCATGAGCACAAGAACATTGTCTGGAAGAAGAGCATTCCCACAACCTGGCTTGAGTAAAACTGGCAACAGTTATTGAAGGCAATCCTGGTCTATATAATTTGCGAGGGCGGGTATAATAGGGTAATGATATACCATTTTAAGTTAATGAACCATTTCACTGGTAAGAGCCCATTGAACCTACCTTTCTACCTACACAAGAGCCTAACCAAAATGGCGCATCAGGTTAAAGCCCAGCCCACCAATATTGCAGGCAGGATATCCCATCATGGCCTAATCAAGCTAATTATCCTTGAATTAATGCAGAGAAGGAACATAGCCTCGACCTACTTCCTATTTTGGAATGAGTTTGAGACATAATTGTAGCCAGACAGCAAGTCTGAGTTCTAATTCAGTGTTCACTGTAGTTATTAAAGAGTTCAAGGAGTAAGAAAGTGTTGGAGTTAGGTAGATTAGCACTTAAGTTAGGGTTTTTGACCTAATTTTTGCAAAACAGTTATGTTTATCTATTTTTAGTAAATTCGATCCAATTTTTCAAGATCTGAAATAAATTTTGTAAAGGCTATAAAGCTTGTGACTAATGTTGAAGCAAGGGTTCAACTTCCATATTCTTTCTGTTTTTTACTTGTGGTTGAATGTTTCATTCATGTTTATTCTGTTTACTTAATGCAATATAGCTGTCATCCTATCTCTATGTGATTGGAATTACAAGTATCTTTTCCTTGTTATGATCAGCCATTTACATGTGAGTGCTTTATGTGTGAATATGTCAGCATAGTAAGTTCTTCATCTATTCACCTTTATTACAAACCCTCTAAACATTGATAGTTATAAGCCTTGTCTATTTGATTGAGTATTATGCATGTCTTGAGTGAGTGAGGTCTTATTGATCATCTGACTTGATCCATTGAAAAAAACCATTAAAAGTATTGAAGTTACCAGGCATCCTCAATATTCAACCTAGAGTAATTTCCTGGAGAGCTAACAAATTGGCGTTGTTGCCGGGGAAAAGAGATTGAAGCTCAACTTCCCTCGGGCACGACATAGGCCCTACTTTGATGATGGACAAAGTTGGGACACTATTTGGATTGTAATCATCTATCTGGTGACTCCAATGGAATGAGGTGGCTTTGAGAGGACCAAGTACCATAGCAAATCCTCACAGGCCATCAGTGACACCTATTTCAGATACTGAGAATATTATAAGGAAAGGAAGGGCTTTACAAAGACAGACTTCCAAAGTTGCAAGGGGATCTACATCAAGTATTCCCAGAGGTATTTCTATTGTTGTATCAAATAGGTCTCCTTTTCAATCTTCTTCTGCTAAAGCATCTAATTCTCAGGAATTTATAAGTGAATCAAAAAAATTTAGGGTTGAGGAATCTTCAAGCATTAGTGCTTATGTAGATCCAATCCCTGGAAACTCCACTGAGGTAGATCTACCACAAATACATTCTCAGCTACTACCCACACCAGCAGCATCTCCTTCTACCCTTTCCATACCCACATCCAATATGGCTGCCCCTCTGACTAAAATGGAAAGGATCCTTGTTTCTAGATATGCCGCTCTAAATTTTCCTAACCCCCTTTCTACTATGCCTACTATAGATTATCTAAAATACACGCCTAAGTTTCCTGGGGAGGAAGATTTCACAGCTGAGGAGCATTTAGAGGCATTCTACAGTTATGTTGAGAATATAAACATTGAACAAGAGGATGTGTGGACTAGGGTTTTTGTGTAAAGTCTAGATGGTCAGGCTAGTAAATGGTTCAAAGAGTTACCTGCTGGATCAGTAGCTGGCATTGAAGCCCTAGATGACATATTTTTGAAGCATTAGGGAGAAAGAAGATACCACCTTTACTATATCACTGAATTTAGAAATTTGAGGAGAGAGAATGGTGAGTCTATTTCCAACTTCACAAAAACATTTAACAAATGTTCAGCAAGATCCCTGCTGAGATCAAGCTAACTGACACTTCACCCAAAATCACTTATGCCAATTCCTTTGATTCTGAGTTTTTCCTTCTTCTCAAAGAAAGAAGATATGCTTCTTTGTCACTCATGCAAGATGTTGCTCTTTAAGTTGAGTCTAATATTGTTGCATCTCAGAAGGTTAAGAGAAAAATGGACAAGAAGAAGCAACCCTCAGATCCTCTAGGGGCTTCTTCATCAGAGAATAAAATGGAGAAAATGGCCAAAATGTTGGACAGTTTGACAGCTTAAATGTATATACTTAAATACCGAGGGCAAATACCTATGAGAGGTAAAGGGACAAATGATTTTACTCCCAAAAACCCTATTTTTGTCCCTAACAGAAGAAATAACCCACCAGCTTAGATCCTTCAAAGGGATAGGAATCAAGCTGAGGATCAAAGAATTAGAGCTCCTTTCCACAATGATGTGCTAGAATAAGAACAAGAGTTTGCTCAGGAAGAAGGAGAGGCAGAATACAATATCAATTGTATGGAAGATGAAGTTGATCTCTCTTTCCTAACACAAGCAGACTATGAGGAAACCCTCGTGAATGAGAAGATCATGGAAGAATCCTTATATCAGGTAGATGATCAAGAAGGTTATAATTTGAGATCCAGAATTGTTGCTCCTGTGAAGAAGAGTCTTGCCCCTGCAAAGAAGTCAGCTTCTCCTGTTAGAAATATTGTTGCTCCTACAAAAAATATTGTTGCCCCTCCAAAACAGCAGCAAAATCTATTGAAGCCATCTGTCCATATCAATCCATCTCAAGGCTCCACCTCAAGAGGTAAGAACTGACAAATTATCCTATTCTTTCAATCTTGAATAAGAAATTCAGAAAATAAATATCCCTTTTCCCTTGATAGAGCTTATGAAGAATGATTCCTTCGAGTCATCCATACTGAAATCCCTTCAACTAAGGACACCCATAGATGTTGATTTTGTGAACTTGCAAGATGATAAGCCCACAGTAATCCTAGGTCCTATGATTGAAGAACTAGATGAGTTTTGTCCACCTTTCTACATATATTTGAACATCCATGACAAGCTCCTTCACAACTATTTGCTTGACTCAGGAGCATCCCATAACCTAATGCCACAAGCAGTGATGGATAAGATTGGCCTCAACATTAAAAAACCCTACCATGATATGTTCTCTTTTGACTCTAGGAAGGTCAAATTCCTGGGCCTCATCAAAGACGTTGTCATAAACCTCTCCCAGCTACCTTCAAAAAGAATAGTGATGGACATAGTAGTGGCTGACATACCACCTAAGTTTGGCCTCATTTTGTCTCGCTCATGGAGTAAAAGGATAGGTGGTACCCTTCATATGTATCTTACATATGATATAATGCCAATGTTTGGAGGGGATACCAAGAGACTTTACAGAGAGAATCAGTTTACCTACATCATCAGTAATGCCAAGAATTATGTAAATCATCCCATCTATGCAATAGACACCGACTTTGGCGCATGCATCCTGCAGATAGATGCTTCCCAGCCAACATCCATGCAGCTTACAAAGACTACCTATCATCCACCTGAGGAAGTAACCACCTTTGTCTGGAGCATTTTTTTGATGGGGCCGGTACTCAAGCATCCATAGGTGAAGGTATAGTCTTGATTTCTCCTTCAAAGGAAACTATACATTTGTCTTATAATCTTGATTTCAAGACTACTAACAACATAGAAAAGTATGAGGCATTGTTGTTAGGAGTGAAGGCTTCCAAGGAAATTGGAATCATGTGCCTAAAGATATTTGGAGATGCAGATCTCATCATACAGCAGGTGAACAATACTTTTCAAGAAAAGAATGTCAAATTGAAGGCATACAGATATGAGGTATGGAAACTTAGGGATTCTTCCATGTTTTTTAAACTCTCCTATATAACTAGAGCTATGAACCATCTAGTTGATTCCCTTGCTGTCTCTACAAGTATGTTCATTCCTTCTTTGCCTCCTAAGCTGAGCTATGAGATCCAAGTCAAGTATAGGCCATCCCTCCCTGATAATGTGAAATTTTGGAAAGTTTTTGAAAATGATGATGAACTTAGTAAATTTCTCCAGGTCATAGATGAGTTTTCTAATATGCATATTGATCAAGAAAACCTAAATATGGAAGAATCCCATAGGCCCAAATCAGAAGATAAAATAGGCAAACAGAATATTGTTAGGCTTCCTAACAATTATATACCTCGGGGTCTAGTAGCCCTTGAAGAGATTTCCGATCATAATTATGTCCCCCTTAAAATTTTGAAAAGGGAGAAAGACCTTGATGTCCATGAGCACAAACTAGGTAGCCAAAGTCATCCAAAATTCATAAATTTGTCCTCCAAGTTGTCTACTGATCAGAAGTCAGAACTTTGTAGTCTTATGAAAGAGTTTATTGATGTATTTTCTTGGGAATACAGTGATCTGAAAACCTATGACACAGCTATCATCCAACATAGGGTCCCCCTGGAAAAGGACAGCATCCCTTTCAAACGGAAGCTAAGACCTATCAGTCCCCTCCTACTGCCAGTGATTGAGAAAGAAATCCAAAAGCTCCTTAATGAAAAAATCATAATCCCACTGATATATTCCAAATGGATTGCAAACTTAGTGATAGTGAGGAAGAAAAATGGGGAGATCAGGTTATGCATAGGATTTCAGAAACCTAAACAAATGCTCCAAGAAAGACAACTACCCCTTACCCAAGATGGAGCATCTGTTGCAAAGAGTCTCAGGAGCTATTGTCATGTCATTCCTAGATGGTTTCTCTGGCTACAATCAAGTTTCTGTACACCCTGATGATCAAGAGAAAACTACATTTACCACTCCCTAGGGTACTTTCATGTATGCCAAGATGCCATTTGGGCTAATGAATGCTGGGGGCACCTTTCAGAGAACCATGGACATAGCTTTTGTGGGATTGAAAGACAAGTTTGTTCTCATATACCTTGATGACCTCACTGTTTACTCCAACGGCCATGAAGAACATTTGCAGCACTTGAGGAGGGTTTTTTTGAAATGTAGATAGTTTGGGATATCTTTGAACCCAAAGAAGTCTCAATTTGCTCTCAAGGAGGGCAAACTCCTAGGTCACATAGTTTCAACAGAAGGTGTGAAGATTGATCCTGTTTGAGTTGAAGCAATTTAGAAGTTGTCCATACCTAGGTCAAAAAAGGATATTCAATCATTCCTAGGTAAGATAAATTTTGTCAGGAGGTTTATCCCAAATTTTTCTGAGCTGGTAAAACACATAACCAGAAGGAAGCTGAAATCAAGTGGACAGAGCAAGCAAGAAACTCTTTTGAAGCCATTAAGAAGGATATCATGGAAGCTCCCACTCTGATTAGTCCGTACTATGCCAAGGGCTACTACATTTTCTCCTTTGCTTCCTATGACATAGTGGCAGTAGTTCTGTTACAGAAATACGATGAAGGCCCTGATCACCCCATTTCCTTCTTCAACAAGACATTGAGGGATGTTGAATTGAAGTATGATCCTATTGAGAAACAGGCCTATACTCTCATTAAGTCACTGAAAGCCTTCAAGATTTACATTCTACATACAAAGGTCCTTTCATGTGTCCCTTCAGCTGCTGTGAAGGATGTCTTGACCCAGCCTGATATTAATGGAAAGAGAGCCAAATGGATTTCCAAGCTTATTGAGTTTGACATAGAATTAAATCCCACCAAGATAGTGAAAGGCCAAGGCCTAGCTAAGCTTATGGCTAAAGAAAATTTTGATCTATTGATAATTAATTTCATTGGTATAAGTTAAGCAAACCTGTAGATAAAGGTAGCAACAGAGGTAGTAGCAGAGGCAGTTGAGGAGCAGCATGACAGCCAGCAGGTGGCTAAGAACTTGTCTTCATGTGAGTGGTACTCAGGTATTATTCATTTCTTTCAAATTTTATAAGTTCCCCTTGAGCTAAGCTTGACTCAAGCATGAGCTCTTAAGCTTAAGTCTGTTAAATTTTGTATAATTGATAAACTGTTGTATTGGAAAGATCCTTCTGGTTTTTTGCTGAGATGCTTAGATAAAGAAGAGTCAGTTCAGGTCATACATTAGTTTCATTGAAGCACATGTGGGGGGCATCAGGACTAGAATACTACATCCCACAAGATTCTGAGGGCTGGGTACTATTTGCCCGTTCTTTTCTATGATGTGTGTACCTTTGTAAAATCCTGTGACAAATGCCAAATATTCATAGGAAAGCAACAGCTCAGATATTTTCCCCTTAGACATATTGTAGTGAATGGTCCTTTCCAGTAGTGGGGTATTGATTTCATAGGTGAGATTAATCCTTCATCAAGTGGTCAGCACAAGTGGATCCTAGTAGCCACAAATTATTTCACCAAGTGGATAGAGGCAGTCCCCACAAGGAATGCCACTCACTAAGTCATCATGAAGTTTTTATATGAGAACATCTTTATCAGATTTGGCTGCCCAGTAATGCTAGTGACCAATAATGCACTAGATTTTAAATCCAGGAAATTGGTTAACATGTCAATGGGAATTCAATTGGTGCATTCTACTTTCTATTACCCTCAAGGAAATGGCCTTGCTGAGTCATCCAATAAGAGCCTAGTTAGAATCATCAAAAAACTATTTGAGAATTATCAGAAGAGTTGGGATTCTAAGATAAAGTTTGCTCTATGGGCTGACGGAGTGACCAAAAAAAAATCCATAGGGACTTCTCCTTTCAAGTTGGTTTATGGTACTAAAGCCATTTTCCCCATTTAGCTGGTTCTACCATTTGCAAAGTTCTTTCAGGAGGAACAGGATAAACCAAATGACATGGTAAGGAGGATGCTTGATTTGGTTGAGCTGTAGAAAGTTAGGGAACAAGTGGTGGAGAAGTCAAAATCTCACCAAAAGAAGATTAAAAGTATTTTTGACAAGAAGGCAAAGGTGGACAATTTTCAAGTTGGAGACTAGGTTCTGAAATGGGATGTTGTCAGGCAGGACAAGGGAAAGCATGGTAAATTTGATTCTCTATGGATAGGCCCTTTTGTGATAGCTCAGGTGCAATAGAACAACACTTTCAAACTGCAAAATATGGAAGGCGAGGAGGTGTTTGATGGCCCAGTCAATGTGAGATTTCTGAAACTATATTTCATCTTCGGCTTCAAAGCCTTATTATTGTAAAATATTGTTTTTTGTTTTTTGTTTTTGCAAAATAACTCCATTCCCAATGGAACAGTAGAATATAGGTTTAATTCTTATTTTTTCAGGAAAGGCATTTGGTCTGGGGTTCCTGGGACCTCACAGGAAGGTTCCCATCCCCGAGTAGGAGCCAGATGTTATCTCCTGAATAAATTAGTCTTCAATAGGTCAAACTCATAAAATTTATTTTTGCATAGTGATGAAGATTTCAGGGCACATCATGAAATATTTTTGTGTGTTTAATAAAGTTGGAAATGCCTTGTACTCTATTTCTTCATAAAATTCAAAGTTTAGCTTTCGGTGGCTTAGGTGAACATCTCAACTGTTCATTAGCCACCGAAAAGCCCAGCTTTTAGCAGCTTAAAAATTGGATCCAGGACTACCCTAACCATCGAAAGCTCCTTGACTCTGTTTTCTAATAAAAATTTTGAAGATCAGCTTCCGGTGGCTTAGGCAAACATCTCAATGTTCATTAGCCACTAAAAATCCCAACTTTCGGCAACTTAAAAATTGGATCCAGGACTACCTTAACCACCGAAAGCTCCAAAAGGGGAAAATGGTTAGCGCATCCATCACAATCAAACATCGTCAGGATGAAGGGCACCACTATCAAGCAGTTAACCACCAAAAAGACAATATTTGCAGTAAATTATGAGTTGGTAGGAGGCATCGTTTTGAAAGAAAGGTGACATATCTGAACCCTAACCCTCTCATCCCTACACCTGTCCCAGGTCTACGGTTTAACTATCACGAGCATCATGTTTCCAGCTCCAATAATCGCGTTCCAGGAACTCTGCCAGTGCACGGGTCTCATCAAACTACTCTATCATCCAGTTCAAGTCCCAATTACGAAGTAAAAAAACATTGAAGCCAGTGAAAACCCCTCCTTAAATCATTTCCCATTTTTTGCATGTGTTTTACTAAGCCAAGCTTCGTGAACCCCTGCGCCGTAATTATCTTCCCCAAAGCTCGATTTTTCCAATTTGCAAGTAGAGAAGCAGTCTAAAGGATGAAAAGAATAAGAGCTGGGTGACATTGGTTACCTAGAAGCACATCCAGAGGTATGTTAGTTATTCAAGGATGCAGGCTGCCATAGATTTTGTGAAAAGGTTTAGGGATATCATCAGCAAGTGGAAGAAGCATTTTCCCTCACATTTAATGGATCAAAGGAAGTAATTGGCAGAGAGGAATTCCAAGTAGATGAGGCTCTAATAGCAGAAATAACAGAGCTCCCAAGGACTGGGTAAAACTAGTTCAAAACTACTATCACAAAGGATGTGGAATTCAGGTCTTACTTGAAGCCTGAGCACAAGAACATTGTCTGGAAGAAGAGCATTCCCACAACCTGTCTTGAGGAAAAATGGAAACACTTATTGAAGGCAATCTTTGTCTATATAACTTGTGAGGGCAGGTATAATAGGGTAATGATATACCATTTTAAGTTAATGAACCATTTCACTGGTAGGATCCCACTGAACCTGCGTTTCTACCTACACAAGAGCCTGACCAAAATGGCCCATCAGGTTAAAGCCCAGCCCACCAAGATTGTAGGCAAGCTATCCCATCATGGCCTGATCAAGTTAATTATCCTTGAATTGCTGTAGAGAAGGAACATAGCCTGGACCTACTTCCTATTTTGGAATGAGTTTGAGACATAATTGCAGCCAGATAGCAAGTCTGAGTTCTAATTCAATGTTCATTGTAGTTATTAAAGAGTTTGAGGAGTAAGAAAGTGTTGGAGTTAGGTAGATTAGCACTTAGTTAGGGTTTTTGACCTAATTTTTGCAAAACAGTTATGTTTATCTATTTTTAGTAAATTCGATCCAATTTTTCAGGATCTGAAATAAATTTTGTAAAAGCTATAAAGCTTATGACTAATGTTGAAGCAAGGGTTCAACTTCGGAGATTTTTAGACACTTATTGTATTCAAGCTTCTCATGTGCTTTGTCGCTTAATACAAGCTATTCTACCATTATATGTTCAGCTTCCATATTCTTTTTGTTCTATACTTGTGCTTGAATGTTTCATTCATGTTTATTCTATTTACTTAATGCAAGATAGTTGTCATCCTATCTCTGTGTGAGTTATTGGAATTACAAGTATCTTTTCCTTGTTATGATCAGCCATTTACATGTGAGTGATTTATGTGTGAATCTGCCAGCATAGTAAGTTCTTCATCTATTCACCTTTATTACAAACCCTTTGAACATTGATAGTTAGAAGCCTTGTCTATTTGATTGAGTATTATGCATGTCTTGAGTGAGTGAGGTCTTATTGATCATCTAACTTTATCCATTGAGAAAACCATTAAAAATATTAAAGTTACCAGGCATCCTCCATCTACAACCTAGAGGAGTTTCATGGAGAGCTAACTAGACCTACTGAGCCAACTAGATTATAATATAGATGAACAACTAGTAATCGATCGGTTTCTTGCAAGACTTTCACATAATATACGGAGACATATTAGTTTGGACACGTTCAATACATATGAAGAAGCGCTTATGAAGGCATTGCAGGTCGAGATGGACAAAGATTACCCAGCACACCCTGTAGACAAATCATATTGAGGAACAATTAGAATTAATGCAAAAATCATTAAGGGAACTTAACCTCAAAGGAAAAGATATTTGGTGCACAAAATGCTCAACGGTCAATCATACTAAAGACAATTGTCAACAAGACATCAGCCGATAATATATACGCTTTGTTCAAACAAAATGATTTTGTGCTATATTCCATAAACATGGGCTACACTCGACAAAAGATTGTCCGTTCAACATGAATAATGGAAAATATTTCTGGTGCACAATTTGCGAAGTTAAAATCCACGCAACAGTCGACTGCCACTTAAACCTAAAGAATCAATAGAACTATCATGCAGTCTATCAAACAAATGTTGTTGGATAGAATAACAATGATAATATCCCAAGGAGTAATGAGAAGAACGAGCAAAGTAATCATAAATATGAAGGCCAAAGATATGAGCACCGATACGACAATAATCATTGTGGGGGATTTGCATGTCGAGGCCAATTCATTGGAAGTCGATACAACCGACCATGATGACCAATCCAGTGTTTCACATCATACAACGAAGGCGATATGTAGACTGTCCATACAAATACCAGACCGATCTAAAATTTTGTACCAGTTGTGGTGTGGGAGATCACTCTTTAGAGGATTGTCCCACCATGCTCGAAAAAATAAATAAAAAGAAAAATGTTAATGTCTTTTCGTGTGTCCAGAAGTGTGATGTAGTTCATACAAAGAATTTACAAATAGTCACTAGACAAGGAACAAAAAATGGCAATGATAATCCAAGTATAAGTAAATCAAAAGCAAAAATGATTACCCTAATCCCATAGAGCAAAAGCAATTATATAATGATGCATCAAATATGTTTCAAGAATTCGCTAGACAGGAACCAATCGATGATAGTCGACAAAATATATCTCAAGAACTACTTAACTTAATACATAATGATAAATCAATAGCACAATTTATTGATATGTTGTACAATATTACAAAAAAAAACCGGCATGGATAAACAAACTAAGAATATATGAAACCTAAATCAAAAAGATAAGAGTGATGATGACCCACTTATCGACTTAGAAATAGAAGGATATCACGTTCGACAAGTGGTTCTTGATTTCGGATCTCAAATTATTATTATTACACTAGATACATGGGAGAAATTGGGCATACCTCGACTTCACGAATTAGGCATATATATAAAGTTAGCAGACCAAGGACTTACCAAACCTGTTGGGGTATGGAGAAATGTAGACACAACCATAGACCTTAAGGAAGGATCCAGTTCCTTCACAGACTTGGTGGGCCAGCCATGTACTCAGAAGATGAAAGCCTCGATTTCATTGGATAAAGAACGGATCAAGCTTAAAGGAAATGGGAAGAAATTAATTGTCCCTATTCATCCTTCACAAGGTCAACCATGCACTGAACTGATAGACAAAGAGGTCGATGTCTGACAAATTTATCAAATCCAGAATGATGAAGATTACACCAAGCCAAATATTTATGGAGAACGTCATTTGGGGAATCAAGATTCAGTCGGCTATAATTCAGATGTGGAATTATATGACTGGGAGATGGAAAACTATGAAACCCAAGCAAGAGGATGCTAGACCATTTAGGCCATCTCAAAAAAGCCGATGCATCAATGTTTCTCTGTGTCCATCATACCAAATATATTCGAAAGGAAAATTAGGGTATATCCTTCTTTAGCACCAATCCAAACATGAAATAAACAGTCTCTTCAGTATAAAGAAAGAGAGTCACCAGTCCTCCATATAGAACAAGTTTCCAAAAACTTAGGTGAGCACGACCGACTCCAAATCCTAATCGAGACATTTATAGCACAAGTTTCTCGATGGTGGGATACCCATCAATTGAGACTACAAACATGGACAATAGCTTCAAAATACTTTGTCAAAATATTCGGAGGGAAGAAGCTAACTAAACAGGCACAAATACCAATCTTCACACAAGGACAAGATCCTGAAAAACACATAAGTATATGTGAAAGAGAATGGATAAGACTTGGTTACAAAGATGAATGAATATGGCCGCACCTATTTCCATCCACATTAGACGATTTACCAAATAAGTGGTATAAGATGGAGGAAGCAAAACGTGAAACGTTCATATGGAACGAACTCAAAGAAAACTTTACCAAGGACTTTAAATTCATATTGAAAGATGACAAACTAGTCGAAGCAACGAAACAAATAAAAAAAATTCATACAACCGACTGTTCATCATAGTTCAACACAAAATCATAGTCGACTGAAAGCATCATGTAATAACATTTGGTCCAATAGAATACCACAATCGACTAGGCTTCGAATAGAAAATGAGCATACAACTGGAAAAATATTTTAGTGGAAATCTGATCATCCAGAAACAGTGAAACCAATTAGAATGATATTTAAAGTCGAATCGACCAACAAAGAAGATACCGAACAGATGACATTAGCAGACTTCCCTGCATCATTTTCACAGTTCAAGGAAGGAAGTCATCAAATCAATGAAAGAAAGGCGCCAGAATGGATGGACGCGAAGGTTAAAACCAAATAAGTCGACATATCTAATGACAACATACCAAAAATGGCGAGAATAGGTGACTACTGGAGCGAAGAACAAACAACAGAAATAGTTAAACTACTGAAAGAGTTTCAGGATGTCTTTGCCCGAGACTATAAAGATATTAAAGGGTTAGTACAGGAAATGCGTGAAATGAATATTGATATCAAACCTGATGCAAGACCAATAAAGAAACGACCTTACAAATAGGCTCACAAATATAAGCAAATAGTGAAAAAAGAGATTGACAATATGTTAGCATCTGCAATCATCTACCCAATTAACCAGCCGGAGTGGGCAAGCCCAATGGTCGTTGAACCAAAAAAAGAATGACTCGACAAAACTGAGAATCTGTGTATATTTTCGACACAGGGGCGTCACCTAGGGACCAATATGATATCACGCTCGTTCATATTGGGGGGGTTAAAAATCAAAAAATTACAAGCCAATATATTGGTGGTATATTAGGGGTAAAAAGGGTTTTTTTTTTAACTATATAAATATGCAATATGTATTTTATTTCACAATCCTGCTCATGCCTCCACCATAATCCTGCATGCACCCTGTGTGATGCTGCATAGGGTTTTCCTATGGTTTTTCTCCATCGTTTTTTCTTGGGTTTTCTCCATCATGTTTTCTGGATAACGAGGGTGGTTTTTCTAGTGCATAGCAGTGTTGGTCCTTGGGTTTTCTCCATCGTGTTTTCTAGATAACGAGGGCATTTTTCTGGTGCATAGCAGTGTTGGTCCTTGGGTTTTCTCCATTGTGTTTTCTGGATAATGAGGGCGTTTTCTCTGGTGCGTAGAAGTGTTGGTCCTCTGGTGCATAGCGTTTTTCACCGTTTTTTTCCACCGTGGTGCATAGCATTGTTGGTCCTCTAGTGCATAGTGTTTTTTCACCATTTTCTGGTCGTGGGTTTGTGGTGGGTTTCTCTGGTGCATAGCAGTGTTGGAGGAGGCACGTTGGAGAGCCACTGCATAGTATTCTTGGAGGTAAGGTATACTGTGTTTAATCCTCTGATGAAAAATGCCTTTTAATTATTTTATTTATTGGGGGCTCTGTTCCACATAGCTGAGTGATTACTCAACTGAGTACATATCACATTCAACCCTTTTTTCCAGTGCTACAAGCCCTCACTCCAATGGTATCAATATATGAGATGCTAACATACTGACAGGATATGGTCAGGATGCTACAGGTCCGTAATTACTCCTATTTTGTGATCTTAATTAGATCGAAACTCCCTGAACCCATGCTAAATGATTTCTTATGGATCGATTTTAACAACATAGGGTGAAACAAATTCCCTCCACATCTGGTGGAGCACGCCCCCAATCTATTGGTCGCCGATCAATCACTCAATCAATCCTAGCAAGAATCAAGACTGGGATCTGATCTAGCCATCCCATCCCATACCATCTCAGCCCACCCATCTTCCTACTACACTTCATTACACCTTCCGATGAAGACCTTTTATGCTTCGCTCGAATCAGACGGTAACAGGCTGGTCGGGATTTACCAAATTGAATATTTTATTCATTTTATTTTTTCATCACCGTTATGCAGACTTTACCTCTTGAATAAATACCAAATAAAATTTCTATTTCCATTTCAGATCGATCCTTTCGAGTAACCTATTGTTCAGGTGATACCTCTGTTGAGCTATGCCTGGATCCCTACCCCTTTTGATCCTTGACGAATAGATAGTAGACCCCCAACGGATATAGATGCTCCTCATCTCGTAGAAAACTGTTCTAGAAATATTTTGGGTAATTTCTCAATCATATTGGAAACTTCTGGAAACTGCCTGTGGTTTTTAGTTTCAACAATTTTTTGTTTTTGTTTTTGGGTTTTCCAGACAATTTTTTTCTCCCTCTATTCTTCTAAACTTTAATGATTTTGAGACTGGAACGTAGAGATATTTCGAGAGAAAGGAACTCAATTAAGAAGGCATATTGAAACAAGGGTGAGCTCATATCCTTCAGTAATGCATTGGCACTCTCCTTAATTTTATAGGTAGTGTTTATTTTCAGAAGAAAAAAACATGCAACTTGTTATTCATTTCAAATCAAAGTTGCATAAACCAGGCTTCTACTTCAAGTAGGTTCACAACAAAATCAGTATGAAAGTTCTACTTTCAGCAAAATAGGAACCAACCTTCAAACGATCTAAAAAACCTTACAAACCTGAGAGACTTCCCATCAAATACTATCACTTCAGTTTTTAGAACAAACTGACAAAAAGACAAAAAAGCTCTCAAAATTCTCTGACAAAAGACAGAGACTTTGAAGGAATCATGGAGTCTTGCTATTCTAAGAATTGTTTACAAAGTTCATCTTAGGAAGAATGTTATTTGTTTTGTTTTTAAGTTGACAATACGTCAATGTAGAAATTCTAGGTATCATAGAGAATGCATTTCTCCATTAAAGGAAAGTGTTACAAATAAATGAATAAATGTATCATTGGCAAGTTGTTACAGAGCTAGCAGTAAGAGTTTGAATTAGTTAGAGAGTTAGCAATATGTGTCCCAATCAGCTAGATAGGTGTCCATTCTGATCTAATTTTAAAGGGATGTGATGAGCATATATATATATATATATATCTATATATAGATCAGTTCTAAGAATAAAGTGTGATCCATATCCTTATTGTGTGCAATTTTGTTTTGTTGTGTTTTTAATTTTATCTACATTTGAGAGTGTCTCTCTTCTCATCATGTGTGAAAGGAATGGATAATCATAACAATATCATTAAACCCTCTTTGAATGAGTACATAAACAAAATTTGGCATTGATAATCAATGTTTCCTCCTCCAAGTGGATATTGTGTCATTGTGGCCACATTCTGGAATCAACATGCCACCTTCTATAGGAATCATGCCACCTCACATTGGACTCATGAATATCAAATATTTGAAAAACCACTATTGTGTTCTATCTCTCCAAACTTGGTATTAAAAAGATAACTGCAAATGAACGAGAGAATAATCCAATTGTCAAACTGGGTACCTACGAGAAAAGATGTACACAAGGTAAAGAACCATGTTGACATAGGAGCTCTCAACATGAATCATTGGAAAGGATTTACTCATTTCAAATTGCATTGGAATAGGCAAATATTTTCCTTTCATATTGATATTAATTCCAAAACTGAAAAGTGTTAGTGCAAAGGTGATGCAGGAGAACTTTTGAGGAAAGCAATTTTTTTCTCGAGTCTCCTGCAAGGATGGGTAATAAAGCTGGAAGGTTGGGTACTGTGAGGAGAGAGAGAGTAGGAGGTGAAGGATCTTCTAGTACAGTAGTATCACTTTGCAAACCAAGAAATCAAGATTTTGGGAGACTTGGGAAACATGTAGAATGTGAAAACCATTGGTTACACATCTTTTTGAGGCTATCAAAGCCATTAGTTTGAGATATAGCCTATAAATATTGCACAAGCTTTGGAAAAAAATTGGAAATAGGTTGTATTCCCATATCCTCTTTCCTCTTTTTTTTATTATCGTGCATGCAAATTTAACAAAAATTTGATTGAGAATCTAGACTAGTGTAAGTTTGTGAGCTTAACCCACTTGTCGAGAGGATCAACTTAGTACATAGGTGAATCCATTCACAATAGGGGTGAAATGTATACTAGTGTAAGTTTGTGAGATTAACCCACTTATCGAGAGAATCAACTTAGTACATAGGTGAATCCATTCACAATAGGGGTGAAATGTATAGAATATTCAAATAGGAGGATTACCCTAATATGACCCATCATAGTGACCCAGCAAATATGAACACTGATGATAATTTGTTTTCTAATATTAAGAGATCTCATTTGCACAACATTGCTACTAGAACCCTTGTTCTACCTTGCTGAGATCCCATACAATGGAACATAAAACACACTAATATAAACAGAATAATACTTGTAAATGATAATTAACAATGCATTTCTTCCTTTTCAATTATCAAAATTGGAGAAGTATTACAGAGTGCATGAACATGAAGCATAATTGATTATTGAATGAGTGGAAATCACTGCTGGAGACTAGGAGAAGAGAACTCAACACAACGTTCTTCAGCCTATGAAAAAAAGGAATAGGTTAATAAATAGGAAATCAAATATATCAAAATCATGCAAGAAGAAATGAAAATATGTAGCACCGGCACTAAGTTTCTTACTTCTCATAGTTTCTTGCACTTGATTTTTGTGGCACATATTTAGACAAAGGTAGAGAGGAAATCAATTCTATACCAAGACCTCTACTTTGTGTCACAACAAAGTTAGCTCAAAGCAACGAGTTCCTTCCATTAAAGTGGCAAGTTACATATGAGCACTCATTAAAGACAATCATAGCAACGAGTACATATGAGCACTCATAAACTTGAATCCTCTGTCAAGGAAAGCCTTGGATTGTTTGTTTGGTTGGCATATCAAGTTCATAAAACTTAGAAACAAAGGTTTTTTACGTCAAATAACCGAGTTTCCACCACGTTTACACTAACGTTGAACATTGAAAATGATAGAATTTAGATTTTGAGATGAGAAAAAAGTTATTTTGATCATTTTTGAAATGAGGAAACAGTCAACTGTACTGTAGCCATTTGGAGAAGTTGTCACCATAAATTTTTTCTTGTTCTTCCTTTTTCCTACTTTTTATATTGGCAAATTTAAAGCACTTATTCCAAGTGTGATGGAGTTTATACACTTTCATAATTTCTCAAACCCTGATGTACAAGTTTGTAGGACATCACTACTTCAGTATAGTGACCTACACATTTTTTTATATTGGCAACTTTAACTCACTTCTTCCAAGTGTGGTGGAGTTTATGCACTTTCATAATTTCTTAAACCCTGATGTACAAGTTTGTAGGACATCACTAATTCAGTATAGTGACAAACTCATTTTTTTGTTCCATAGCTCCTATAGGATATCACTAATTAAGTATAGTGTACCTACACCGATTTTTGTTGCACATGCAAAGTATGCATTAATGGTTTTATGCTCAAAAGAATGCATCTTATTGTAGTCACCTTTGTAAAAATTACCTGATATTTGCAAAGAGTGCATTGTGTAGTTAATGCTCATTAGAGTACATCCTATTAAATTATCTCTATAGTTCGTTGTTCCTTTCATGGTGATTACAAATGAGGAGATGACTTCTTCTCTCTCCTATCTGTTAGTTTTGGGCTATAGTTCCAGAACAAGTTGATATGTTCTTGATGAGCTTTTTCATATGTACTCATTTTATGTCTCTACATATTTCTTTCTTTGAGCTAGTATCTTATCTCTTTGTAGCTTTTCTCTTATATCATAGACATTTTCATGTTGTCATTTGTGTAGCTATAGGAACTGCTTGTGCAATCCCACTATGTATTGCACTGATTGTACTATTTTAGTCCCAATGACCCACTTTTGTGGTCATTCATTGAACATTATTAAAATTATATTATATTATCTTATCTACCTGTTAATTATGCTTTTGTGGAAGATTTCAAACTATTTTGGATGAGTTTCTGGTGAAAACTAGTAGCTTCTCAATCCCATTGTCTATTAAATTGTTCCTTGGACAAATTTTTAAACTTATGGTAACTTTTAGCTCTGTTCCTGTGTTTTCTGCAATCTAGAAATATCAAAGTCAATTGAAGAGCTTAAATGAATGACAGAGGACTTAAAAACAATGTAGTTCACTCTGTATACTGTCCCAGCCATAAACAAGTAGAGAGTAGAACATTGTGTTGGTGTTTTTTTCATAGGTTGGAAGCAAGTATAAGAGAAGTTCGGGTTGGGAGGAAGGAACTCACTACTGGCGGCTGGGATAAGAGAAGACAGGCTGCTAGGAGATTAATACATCCTGCCCTATTTACGCCAACCCTGTCCGCATAGTAAAAAATCACCCGCCCTTAATTAAGCTCATCAATGGTCTTAGGTTTAAAGAAAATAATTTCCCTCCTTAAATGATTTTGTATACCCTAGGTGAATAAACTACATCTGGGTATGCTCTTGTATATTAAACTTAATCAATCTGATCAACTCTTAAATGGGTGTTTTGATGGGATATGAAACTAAATACTGCAAGATTCTGATTGCATTGTATTTGTCAAATGCATAGTCTGTACACCACAAACATGTCAGCATTAAAGAAAGACATGACATAAGAGGTATTTAACACTGACATGGATGATAATCATTAATTAATATACATGCCAGCAGGTGCAGAGGATAATTCAATGCTAGTTGCATCCTTTCCAACATTTAATCTTCCATCTGTTGCTTTTCTTATATTTTGACAGCCAAAGTATTCAAACAAGCACAAACTAACTTTTGGAAAATCTCTGTTGTCACTGCAGGAATTCCCAAATTGACAGGAAATTTGCATGGAATGGAATACCCTATGCTGAGATGTTTTGTGATTCCTTTCAATGTTTCATCATACCATCCTTTCTGAATAGAACTTCAAAGAGAAAAGCATGAATACCATTATTTACTATAATATCATGAGGGAATGCAACAAAACTAGGGATGAATAGTTACTAGATCTACACATTTAGGTGTACATGACAATTAAGGACCTCTAAAAGATGGACATCCCTCCCTCCTTTGAATTCCAAGTGTCTTCAATGAGATTAGGGCATTCTCCATTCATGCTAATAAAACTCATGGAAGGTGTCTCTCTATAATGGCAAAGCCTCCTCAAAACTCTTCAAATAATAACTTCCCCAAGATTTGGAACATGAGCTGACTATTAGATGTTTTTCCTAAAGCTAGGACATTCCTCAAATCAAGGGGTTAATCCAACTAAATCCTTAAATGGTTGATTCAGTATGGATACATGTGCAAGATAGTATTTGATCCATGTACCAAGATACCACATTTCTTTAAAATATGCCAAAACAATGGAATGCTCCTCCTAAATCAGCCTCAATTTCCATCATAGATACTTCATTAAGTGGAACGCTTTTTCTCTTCGTGATGCATTGAGGGCTTAGACTTTCTCCTTTTTGATTTTTCACTTTTTCTCTTCTTGATGCATTGATGCATTGATGATAAGTGATCCTCCCTTTTTCTGAAGATGACTGAGGTGCACTCTACTAACAGAGAGAGCTTGGGAAAGAGTGATGAGAGTCTGCCCCTGCACTGAAGATTACTTCCTTCTGAATCTTCCATTCTTGGTGTGTGTAGCTAGTGCCTGATCTTCATTGTCGTTTAGCTTCTCTTCTCTATTTATTATCCTTCTTCTTTTATAATTTCTAATTTGAAATCACTGCTTACAACATTCATAGATTTAATTTAGTGTAACATTCAGTCAATTTACATTCCATTAATAGATAAGAAGAAAGCTACCCTTACGAATGTTTTTCCTTCATGTAGAATTTCATGAATGTTCTAAATGCTGGTATTTGGTAAAGAAAGGGATAATGTCTTACAACATTCTTAGAGTTAACCTAGAGTAACATCCAGTCAGTTTACATTACAATAATGCCGAGAAGCAAGCTATCTTAGCCAATGTTTTTCCTTTGTGTAGAATTTCATGACTATTCTAAATGTTGGTATTAGATAAAGAAAGGGATTTCATAATTTTCAACATCTTATAATTTGTGTTGAAATCCTAAGAATAAGAGGTAAACCATGCTCCTACCCTAGATTAGAGAACTATATAATGCATAAATTGTTGTCTCTTCTAGTAGGGCTGATCATAGTTATCAATTGTGTACGTTTGATGGTTTTTATCATTCACATTTAATATTTAAATCGTCTATGAATATTTTTGGGGAGTTGTGAATATATTTGTGAAGCTTCTTTCCCAACTAGGCTCCTCTACATTTATACTGAAGCCATGGTTCACCTAATTAAAGTACCACCAAAAAATATTGTTGGTGTCTTCTGGATTCATAGCACATTGTGCATCAATAAGCATCATAGAAAAAATGTAAACTTGGTATTAGACAAAGCTAAGATCTTACAAAATCCGTAAAATGGACCATAGCTGTTTGAAAAGACACATTTCTGGCAGGTTTTATAGCAGTAATTGAATTAATAATTCAGATCTGTAGTTTGAGGGAATTTACACATACATTAATTAATATTCGAACTGTAACTCTACACTAATAAATAACACTGACAAAAGTTCTGAAATCATTTAACATCATTTCTGAAATCAACTTAACATCAACTAACATCTTTCTGAAAACATTTATTTAACATCAACTTGATTTACAGCAAGAAAGCATTCATAGTTGATGTAGAAACCCAAGTCTCTCTGAAATTACATTTATCTTTACAACTTAGTTTCTCTTAGGTAAGCCCTCCATGTGTTGGATTAAACCCAAAGAAGTAGTTGCTTTGGTGACAATGATAACTCTTCTCAAGAATCAGGAATATGGATGGTGTCAAAATATCAGGAATCTCGAATCATCCTTTCTTTCCCTTGATTTTGCTCATGTCTACAGAGAATACAACAAGAAAGCATATGGCTTATCCAAGGAGGCACTCTCTATGGCATCTAGCCTCTTACAGTTCACTGAAATATGTGAAGGTGAAATAGTGGGGAATGGATCGATGAAGCTCTTTTAATTTCAGCTTGACCTACTCTCTTTGACATCTTTGATGTTTATTTTTCAAGAGTATGATAGAATTTATATTTTTTACATCCTTTGGATGATGTCTAAGGAAGACGTTGATCTCCTCTTGTATCAGTTTCTTGGCAGTTCCATAAGTGCCTCCCTGGATAAGCCATGACTGGGTTCTTCTTGTATTCCCTTGTAGACATCTTTTGAAGTTAGGATGAAGATGGGATGTATTCGTTGGTATTTTGATCTTGGTGGTGAAGTTGGTTATCTAACCTCTCAACGTAGCTATCTGGAAGAGTCTTTGCACTAGATGTCATTAGATGAAGTTTGATAATTCATTTTTGGCATATTATAACCTTAAAAAAACATTTTATGCATCCTATTATATGCCCCTTGCATACAACCTAAAAGGTGACCAATTCAATGTTGACAGAGAATATTTCATAGCATATCTTCTACATAGCTAAATTATTTAATAGAAGAAGAGTAATTTCAGAACTATATTTAATACTAATTGTCGTTATATGAAGTTTGATAATTCATTTTTTTCAATTTATATAACATTTATAAAACATATTATGTGTTCTATAGTATATGTGCCTTGTTTACCAAAATGTGACCAATCCAATGTTATGTTAACAAAGGATGTGTCATCACATATCTTCTACATAGCTAAAAACTTGTGTAAGAGTAATTCCAGCACTATCTACATCAGTTTGACTAGGTCTACAATGTTGATGATAAAAGGAGTATGCATATTAAGATTATGATGTGAAATTAAATGCCTCCCTTCCAAAATCTTGTTGATTTCTCTTTGTTACCTGTCATTAGAGCAACAATACCTATTCACACTAATGTGAGAGATTTAGGTTGCTTAAAGTGTTATGGCTGCAATTTCATTGTGTTGTCGAGCTGTGGAAGCTCTACCAACTATGTAATCTTCACCATTTGGATCCAAAATTGATCTCAAAGATCTAGGGAGTGAATTTAAGAGTTGTTGCATTTATGTAGGAAGTTTCCAAAATGGTTTACTTGAGCTTTGTGAGTGACTATTGAACAAATTTATCTCTCCTTGGACCATTCTTCATTTATTAGGAGAGTTCACTTATTACTAAGTTTTTTTTCTTACCCCAAGGCCAAACACCATGTAAAATAGGGCTTAGGCTTGCAAGTTGGGAATATTAGTCAATTAAGATGTTTTTATCATCTCCTAGAGTGGACTGTAATGCTTGGGGAATTTCCATCAAAAAGAACAAGACTAAATTCCAAAAAGAACAAAGACCTTTGATCACCTCTATGTTTTTTCATCTCTTGTTTTGATCACCTTTTGATCTTCTGCAGGTACGTTGAAGCTGACTCTTCAATTTGGGGAGGGCTATTTGAATAAGCCACTAACAATACATTTTGTTTCAAGGTCTTTCATCCCGATAGTAAGATTTCTTCGTCATTTTTAGATATTTGAATTGAAAGTGCATACTTTGCTTCCTAGCTCTTTGTTTTATTAATGAACTAATATGCATGTGTAAATTTGAATTACTTTTTTTTTCATTTATTTATGGATACACTCACCTCATTTCGTAGCCTTATTATATCCAAAATTTTGAAAAAAATGTTATAATTTTATTCATTTCTTACCCAACTAAAAGGTACACATGGATGTAAATGCAGATGGATCCAAGTGATGTTGTGGACTTTGGAATTTTTATTGGTGAAGAGAAATGTCCCCTTGGCATAGTCCAATGTCAAAAAGGTTGTACATATGTTGATATCAGTTCTGAAATTGTGAATGATGAAGTCGTTGAATATCCTTTTGATTTTATTATTGGCTCAACTAAATGTCCTTTAAATGCAAAGCAAGAGGAAAGAAGGAAACCTACAACAACAAATGTAGGCATTAAGAGGAAAGTATGCACAATGGTTGGTGATACATTGGAATCAAATGTAATGGAGGGAACGCCAATCTCTGAAAACATTAAAGGGAATGTGGAGGAACCTATGCATAAACAACCAAGAGTTGGTAATGTGTCCAAGTCAGTGGAACAAGTTGTGGTTGATCCTAATGTATTGGCATCTTGGGAACATAAAGTGAATAGTTTAATGGAAGAGTTTGTCAAGGAGAAGCTAACACTAAAGGTATATATAGAAAATGGAAAACCTAATATAAAGATCCATTGTGAAATCTGTGGCATTGATTATGGAATGGGGGAAGTATCCTTGGAAGCGCGAACAATTTGTAACTTCAAAAACAATCATATGAAAATAGGGTCCCATCAACGTAAAATTTCAATGTTGGGAATTAATGAAATTCCTTCAGGTAACAAAGAAAAGCAGACAACAGTGGCTAGAGATCAACTTGAGATTGATCAAGCAATCAAACTTCTACATGATTTCAACCAAACGCAAGAGCCTAATTGGTTCAAGGTGGTGGAAGCAACACTTTCAAACTATGAGGACAAGAAAAAAGTAAGAGTAGAATGTACACGATGCAATAGATGGTTCTCTTTGGTGTTGGCAAGTGGTAATATTGTCAGTTCTCTAAATGAACACATGAAATCAAAGAAGCATGCTACTAATACTACAGTTGAGGCTTCACACAGTTGTGTTGAGGAGTGGAACAGTTGGGAGACCGAAGAAGCCTACCAATGAAAATTCCCAACAAAGTTTGTCTAAGTTCTTGATCCCATCACTACCATCACCATTACATGGGGCTTCTACAAGTCCACATCCTTATACTTTAGGTGTGGAAATTACCCAAGTTTTAATTTAATTTGAATTTGAATATGAACATTACTTTATTTATTATTACTTGTTAGTAGCAGTTAGTAGATCATTAACCAATGTGTTTTTTCATCTTGTTCTAGGACAAATACCTCCCTCAATATTATTGTGTTGGGTATATTGGGATCCCTATTGAGACAAGAGGGGAGATATTGGACACAAAGGTTCTAATGGATGACCAACGTGATGGAAAAATGTGGGCCATAGAGAAACATACGAGGAGAACACTAAATTATCATGGTATTGAATGTAGTATTAATGGTACATACAGACATATTCATTGCAAGAGGGTTTCTTAAATGGGAATACCTTTTGATTCATTGACATGCAATTTTTGTAAGATGATACCTAATTGTGATGACTTTCGAATGCGATTATATCATGAATCAAGGAGCAACATGAAAAGACATGGGAGAGATACAGGGAAAGGGAGAAGGTTGGACCATTTGACTCAAACTAAACTCAAAATTGTTGCAAGAGAAGCAAATGATACACATAGGCTAACAATGCGATCTCTTTCATGGGAGAGGACAAAGGTTGCTACACTGTCTATAAGATCAAGGTCTCTAAGGGAAAATTTGTTCGAATCTGCAGGAAGGAAGGATGTGTTCAGGTTTTGCAAGGATGTGTGTGAGGCTCATAAGCAAGGAAAATTACAAGGTAAATATGTATTTTGGGAATTTGTTCAAGATATATTTCACAAACTAGTTCGTTCAAAGTTGGGTAGAAGGTATAGTGCATCCACTCAATCCATTTATGAGATGATTAAGTTGTGGGGAGGTCCTAGATTACATAGCTTTATTAGCTTGAATCTGGATGGCCCTTCCATATCTACGACTTTAAGGCAAGTTAGAAAATCATTGACATATATCCCAGGGGAGCAAGAGTACATTTTTGAGACAATCAGAAAATTGTATGCTTCCTATAAAGCCAAACATGGTATAGAGGGCCCAATCCCGTATTCCAGCTTGCTGAAGATGAAACTGTTGTGAAAAAATATGTAAGGTGGGTAGAAAAAAGTGATACTTTGTTGGGTTTTTGTGGTAAGAAAGAAGAACATAAGTGCCAATCACATCTCTTGGTGACAGTTGGTGAGGGCATTGCAGGCTATGAGATTGTTACAGATTCCTTCAAGAATTGTGTGATTGGCCATTATGCACGTGTTATTATTGCAAACCCTTTACATGAGAAGCTTCCTCATTTGGTTGTGGTTGTTCATCCAACATGCAACAGGTTTGATGCAAATTTTGTCCATCGACAATGGGAAAAAGTAGAAGACCTATGGAAGAAACATGTGGAATATTTTTTAGGACCTATTATTGGTCATCCCTTGGATGAGGATAGTAGGAGAAGAATGCTTATGCTGAAGGATTATTACTCAACAATAGGCATGAGATATCAAATTCCTTGGGAAGGGTGGAAGCTAACTGGGTTGTATGATGGCTTTAAAGTAACAAAACTTCATGACCAGGATTACATCCACAATGCAAAAAAGCTAGTGAATCTTTTGTTTAGTGGTCGATGAGATCTGATTGTTGGAAAAGACTTGATTAGTTTTAACCATGTAAGAATGGTTTATAACAATTTTAAAGTGGATGACCACAAGCTTAAAATTGAGGATATAGAGAGGATTGATCGCCAAAACTAGGGTTCAGCACAACGCATTGCTTCAAGGCATTTCCAGAGGTGCTTGAAGGAAATGAGATGTACAGGTGGCAGGACAGAGAGGACATCGGGTAGAGAGACCTATCTAGCAATCATTGTAGAGAGACTTATCTCCTAGTTTAACTCTTTGGGAAAGAGAGCGAAATTCTTCAAGAGTCCATCATTACTTCACCTTATGGCTATGTTGGGTCAGAGAAATGGAAAATACCAATGTCAACATAAATTTCATTAGTAGAGAGGCATATCAAGATGTAAAAATTTCTTGCCACTTTGTGGTTTTGTTGATGAGATTATTTCATGATCAATACTCTAACTTACCATGTGCATTGCACCTGACTGGGTAAGATGTATGTGAGAACTTCTTTAGCAAAGTTAGTGGCATGGTTGGAGTAGAGAGGGCATATGATTTTGCTGACTTACTTCATGCTATTGGAACCCTTAATAGAGTTGCTAAAGAGGAATCAAATCCCCAAGGGCTTCATTTCAATAAATCTCATAAGAAACAAATGAGTATCTGGAACAAATTACATCAACAAACAGTAGAGGAAGGTGATTTCTTGTCACAATATGATTCAATTTCCACCGATAATAAAATTATAGAATCTCTCAAGATAAGATTGGAGGATGCATGGGAAATTTTACAAGCTCTTGGCATGCAACCAAAAAGACACACAAAAGATTCTTGGTGATTTAAACCATGGATAGAGGATCACCATGTTCCAACATTTGAAGATAGGGATGAAGTAGTTGATAATTCTCCACCGAGTCATTCCACATCCATATTCCAATCTTTGTCTTTTATGGTACTCAATGATAGTGAATTGCAAATGATGGAAAGTGAGTGGAGGCACGAGTTGGATGGAAATTTAAATTCCATTGATGAAAATGAAAATATAACTACCAAACCAGTGGTGGATCTCGATGGAAAGGACATGTACAAATCTTGTTTGGTTAGTCAATTGAATGGAAACCCGACATTATCGAAAGATAGATTGACTAAAGTGAGGAATGGAGTATACTTCAGGAGAGATGAGAGGGCCCCCAAAAAGGGTGTTGCAATTGGTTTTGGAATTGGATCAGATTGTGCGGTGTTGTTTGACAGCAAGTCTATAGCTGTAGCTGAAGAGACTACAATAAAAGGTGTATCTCAAAGTACAAAGCATGGCATTTCTTCTGGGACTTGGTACATTGGAAGAGTTCAAAGAATAAGAAAGAAGGATGGTAGTAGCGTGTTTGATTACCATAATGACATTGATCTTTTGGATAGGCCTAAAGGTGTTGAGCTTCAATGTTGTTGGTACAATAGAATAAAGGGGCAACGCATGTACAAGTATGATTCAACAGATCATCTATTCATACAACTTGAATCTATTATAGCAACGGAAAACCTATCATACAATATCAAGAAAGACACATACAAGTTAGAAGAAAGTGACCACAGAATTTTTGAGGATTTCATTAAAAATTTAAATAGGGTGAAGTTTTCAAACCATTCTAATTTATCTTATCTTTTGTACTACTATCTTATAACTTATTTATGAAGTCTTATTTTTTGTATTATTATTGATTCATTTGTATAAATTTCATACTCTTTTTATACTCATTTTAATTTATCTTATTTTCAGGTGCAGTGAATGGTTCGGATGCCGAACGATTGGGATAACTCTATGTGAAGTTATCGATTGTCAAATATTTCTATATGCGTTCTTGAAGCATGGTTCTTGAGGGTTGCTGAACTGTTGGCTAGTTCAACAATTATGTTTAATATTACTTTTAAAAGGATGAAACCAGATTTTGTTTGTCAAATTTTGGTGCCCATGCCCATGTTAGAGTTTTCATATATTTTCTTTTGCTACTTCAATACTTAAATGGAATATTAATTAATGTGTGTTTCTTGAAATGTGTTTTCTAAATGTTTTCTTAAATGGCATATCATGTTCTTTAATTTCGTCATGTTTGTGTGGAGTGCATATTAACTCATTAGGAAATTGTGATTGTTGTTGATTTGAAAGATGGCTATGGTGTGGAAATCTCTTGTTATAAAACTCATTGTTGTGCACCTGTTGTGGTGTGGAGTAGGTATGATTGGTTCTACTTTCTATAACCAATGAATCTTATACATTGATGACAAAAATATATAAAACAATGTACCTTGAGAGAGAGAAAATATTATTGGTCTTGTTGGTCCTATAAAGGAGTTGCATGTCCACCTTATATGGTTCACCTTGACCTTTTGGGTTTGTTGTTTGTTTTGTTGTGGCCACTGGGTTGACTCATGATCCTTTATCTTACTTTGTCCATAGGTGATGTTTATTAATGTTTTGATACCTTACCTTAAGGAGCGTGACTGAACTCTCTCCCTATGCATGATCTTTGCACAATCTTTGTTGATGCTCCATGTGATATCTTGTTACACCACCCCCGTGACTGGGCTTTCCTTGTTACACCTTCCACATGGTCACTTTGCACCAGCATGACCGTGAATCTATTGGATTTTGGGTCCTCCCCCAGCATGACCGTGGCCTGTTTCTTGGGTGGACTGTGGGTTCTTCCACAGTGTAACCGTGAGTCTATTTCTTGGTGGACTGTGGGTCCTTCACCAGCGCGACCATGATTTGTTTCTTTTCACTTTCTTGGTGGACTGTGGGTCCTTCAACATGGTCGAAAAACCTGTTCCTTAGTGATACCTTGAGAGGTCCTTCTCCAGCATGACTATGATCTATTTTATTGGGTGGAATTTGGGTCATTCACCAGCATGAATGTGATCTGTTTCTTGGTGGACTATGGGTGCTTCACCAGCATGACTATGATCTATTTTCTTGAGTGGAATTTGAGTCCTTCCCCAACGTGATCGTGATCATGATTTGTTTTCTTGGTGGACTGTGTTTCCTTCTCCAACATGACCATGATCTGTTTTCTCGGGTGGACTATGGGTCTTTCCCTAGCGTGACCATGAGGTGACCATGAGCCTATTTTCTTGTGTGGACTGTGGGGTCTTCCCCAGTGTGACAGTGAGTTTCACTTTATGGGTGGACTGTGTTTTTTCAAGCATGACTGTGCAAAGTATGCTTGTGTGTCTCTGCAGTATATGACTGCATCCTTACCCAGCATGACTATGTTGACAGATTGACTGTACTGGGTATGAATGTGCTTGTTGACTAAGAAGTCTAGGTCAGTATGTTGTCAGTATGCTTATGCTTTAACCCTCTCTGGATCTCTCTCAAGGTACATAAATTGTTTGTCTAGATTGACTTGTCCCTTCAGTGACAAGATCAAATCTGAAAAATCTGAGTATATGGTTGATTCAAATATTGGTTATGATTATTTACTATTGATATCTACTGTACATTACCTTATCATGTTGTTACTGTACATGGAATTTGATGATTCTCGAGGACCAACTTTAACGCAGTGAATAATGGAGCATTAAGTTGAAAGAGATGAAAATTATGTCTGTTTGGTTTTATTGAAAAGTATTGGTTATCTTGAAAAGTATAGGAAGCTTACTTTATAATTATCTTTTCCTTTAATGACACATCTAATTCTCATGTCCCTGATCTAAGAATTAGTGTTATTTTTCCTTTTATGTCAGATATACTTGTTTACCATATGGAACTTATGTAGGTTTTGAGTTGTAGTTACGAAAACAAAAATAGGATATGGATGAGAATACGTATTCCAATTCTTAGATTTCTTTTTGGATATGATACATATGGATATGGCCTGGAGGTGTAGTTAATAGTAAGGTAGAAAGCCAGTGGTTGCACATGCACGTTATTCAATATATTGTCTCAGCATGCAAGAAGACTTTCAAGGACCCTGTTCACTATGCATGGACATATGTTCCACAATGTCCCAGGTATGTGATCTTTGTACTCTGTTGAATAAAGAAGTGAATTAAATTTTAGGCTTGGATTGTTGAGAAACCATTTTTTTAAGAATGTCACTGTAATACTATTTCATGTGGATGGTCACACAACTAATATAAGACTTACACTTGTCTAAGCTTGTTTGATTTTTTTAAATGCAACTCTGTAGATAGTGACACACCATTCAATTTCATTGCTGCAGTATTGTTTATCGTCACCTTAAATTTTAATGAACCTGTCGCCTTTTCTGATGAAGGTTCAGCGCCATATTTTATAGGGGAAACTTGCTCATGCTTGCAAACAGACAACTGCTTAGCTAATTTCCCTTGGTTAAACTTCTCTAAGCCAAACTTTCCATGATCTTTTTTAAGGCCTCTGCTATTTTACTTTGTTGGGGTCGCACAAGATTTATTCACCCTGATGACCTTTGCCTTGTATTCATATTGCTCAGCCTCACCCTTTTTTGCAACATAAGCCTTGATACGAGGTGTGCTGATTGAATTGACTTTCCTTGAAGCTAAATTTGAATCATCTTGCTTCTTTGGAGAAGATAGCACGAGTGCGGTCAAGCTCTATAGCTTTTGTTCTTCGAGTTTTGGATTAGCCAATGATTCAGTAGACATTTTAGCATGTGCACTCCTCTCATCCTTATCTCCAATCTTCCATTTATCCATATGCTTAGAGGACATTGAATCTTCAAACCATGGATCCATCTACTTCTCCTCTACCCATTTAGTAGGTTCTGAAGAAAACCTTATAAATGATTGATATGAATCTAAAGACACCATAGGTTTCTTACTACCTCCTATTTTGGTTGCTTCTTTTTGGATCAATGTGTCTACTTTGACACATTCCTCAATTCCCTTAATTGACTTCTTGTCATTATCAAAGCATTTAGTATAAGATTTTTCAACTACAGAAATCTTGTATGCATCATCCTGTCTAGTCACACCAGTTGCCATTAGCTCCACTAAAGTAGTTGCAGCCTCTACAACACATGTAGACATAGCTTCCTGAACATATCACCCTTCAAATTTTTTTTACAGTTTGGAATCTAAATGCTCTCTTCAGTGTTTCCATGTTTAAAAGATTCAAAATTGCTAACAATGTCATCTATCACTGATTTTCTACGATTTGGGATCTCGCGATATTTATCATCCTTTGGTGGCAGACACATTTAGAATTAGTTTGTGTGAGGTCTTGTTAGTAATCAAATCCTTATATATGATTGAACAAATTTCCAAAGCCTTGGATACTATTATTTGTGTGCATCATTGATCAAGTTCCAATCTACATAATAATGGTTGAAAAATATACAAAAAATTAGTAACTTAGATAAAGTCAAGGGGAATGAGCAGACTCAAGGAAGGATCCACACCCTTTGAATTAAACAACATATCAAATCTTGGAGTACACCCTTTGAATTAAACAACATATCAAATCTTGGAGTATATCTCCAACATTGCTTTCTTTGTGCATTTGATAGGGTTTATGTGGTTTGAGCATCCTTTGTTCTCTTAGAATTGATAGCTTATACATCCTACAAGGACCATGAGTGGCCATTTGCATGTCATAAGGCGGGTGACTTTTGGAAACATCCCTTGGTCTTGAGGATGGGTCATTTGATGTTTTCAAGGAAATTTTCATCGATAGAAGCATTGTATGTTGGTTGTGAGCATGGTTACACTGGATTTCTTGCTAAAGTTTGTACCAAAGGTCTCCCACAAGGCATTGAACTACACACTAATGAAATTATTGTGGATATTTCTATTGATAAGTATTCCAATTTTTGTGACAAGGTTAGAAAGCACACACTTCTCTATATTTTGCTCAAGGCCATCATAATGCTTGGGTTATGGAATTCTAGAGGCCACACAACATAATTTTCCAAGTACCCTAATCCCAACAAAAGGATTTAATTTTTTGTTTTCATTTCAATAAGAGTCATTGTCCTTCTATCTGAGAAAATATATCACAGTTTCCTGTCATGAAAAATTGAGGTAAAAAACTCTGTATTCTGTATGTTCTAGTGCATAAACAGTGGATATTATCAGTGATTTAGGCCTTAGGTTGGCAGGACAGTGAGTTATGTTAATGTCCACACATTTTGGATGGAAGTTAAGCTGCTGGAAAAAATTTAACCTAAGCAGAGTGGAGATTTCAACAGTGCATATACTGAATGAAAACTAAGTATGATTCCCCTTTGGTCTATAAAGTAAGAGATATCTATGTTGAGTTTCCTGTCATTTCACTGCTTCTTGTAGATGTTCATTTTATGATTTTTCTTGGTCTGTCTTAGCATGAGGAGTTTTTGCAGCTCAAGCATTCCAGAATATAAATGTTTTTTTCTTGAAATTTACATATTTTTTACTGCTCAATATTCAGTTACATATTTTCATGACATTTTGGAGTTTTTGTTGTGTGCTTGAGTCTGAGTAATTAGATATTTTCATGACATTTTTTACTGCTAACTATACTTTCTATGATAGTAATTGATGCAAAGATACTAAGCCCCCTGTGAACTGGAGCAAAGTGAAAACACAGTGGAACAATGACAACTCAAATGCATATGTTTTTTCAAATTAATTTATCAAAGGCATCACTCATCATCATATATATGCATTAATCTGTTCTTTCATCGAAATTTCCTAGATTGTCAAAATTGATTTTCATGTAACACTTCCAAATATCCTAAAATCGTTGACCAAAGATGGATTTCCTTTCCATAGTTCGTAAGGTGTTTTGTCACAATTAACTTTTAGTTAAGCCCTGTTTAAAATATATATGACAGATCCAACTGCTTCTCTCCAAAATTTCTAAGGTAACTTACCTTCAATAGTCAATATTTTTTGTATTTACCTTTTAAACTTATTGTAATTCACTATTTCTGTTGAATGGTCTCTGAAACTAAGCACTTATTTTTTAATTTTGTGGCAGCTTTGTGCATGGAAAAAATTATGATCCTGATAGAGAAAGGGCATAGAGAAAGAAGCTGGAGAACCAGATCAAGTAGGAGGAAAAGGTCTCTGCTCATGAACTACGCAAGGATAACTAATTTTTGCAGGAAGTGAAGGCAAGAGAAAGGGCTTTGGTAGAGGATAAGAGAGCATACAAGTATAAGAAAGCAATGGCTTTCTTACAGGAGAAAGAATCTAATTCCAGGTCTGGGAAATTAGGAAGAGGAAAGAAAATAAAGTAGGCACAATGACATGGTCTTTATCGTTGTCACCATAGAATCTAGAAGCTCATTTAAATTTGGAAGGGATTTTTTAGTAGAGGTTACATTGGCATGGAATCTCATAGAGGATTTGTTAAACAGGCAATCGAGGGAGTTACATTTGACTATGTAATGTTTTTTTTTAATCATAGTCTTTGTAATGTTCAATTGACAAATATATATTTAAAAAAATATATCATTGTCACCATAGAATCTGGCAACTCATTTAACTTTGGCAGGGAGTTTTAGTAGAGGTTACATTGGCATGGAATGTCATAGAGGCTTTGTTAAATAGTCAATCAAGGGAGTTACATTTGACTGTGTAATGTTTCTTTTAAAATCATAGTCTTTGTATTGTTCAATTGACAAATATAATTTAAAATATATATATATATATATATTACTAGTTCAACAATCTGGATTTGACATTTTCTTCGTTGACAATTCTGGAAGAAAAATAAAGAACAAAATATAGATTAACTTGTAAATTTACAATGTGTTTAACAAAATTAAATAATAGTGGGCTTGAGCAAGATGACAAGGTGATGTGAAGGGTTTGTACTGGTGATGTGAACCAGGTTGTATGGTCATCCCTCTATGTCAAAATCTGTGGCATGCTTCAAGATGTGTGTTGTCTTAGCAACAGTTTGATCCTTGCTTCTGGTTTGTGCCCTCACAGCACCAATGCCTCTGTGATCTCCCTTGGCTCTGGTGCTATTGTGACGTATCACAGTATAGAGATTTGGATATCTGTTATAGCACAATACACAGAGATAGGGCACAATACAAACTCTAGAGAGATATGGAAATCCATTTCCCATATCGTCGGGTCTGTGAACACTGACAAAACTCACAGAATTATTTACATCTCTGTGATGTACCTTCTTTTGAGAAATTTAATTTGGAAGAGCACTCATCTTCGTAGTCTCTCGCATGGTCATATAAGGGATCAAGCCATAAAAAACCTGGGTGGTGTGATGCTGAGAAAAATGGGATAGCGCCTATGACAGCATGAATGGGGTCATTGCAATGCATGGGCTCTTTGATGGCCTATAACTAAAAAGGAAGGCCTACTTCCCTCCATTATTGTCAACAACATCATTAGGGTTTGTCTGAAGGTGTATATCACATGTATATAGCAAAACCAATTGGGTATATCTGATATTTGTCAAAAAATGGTTGGGTATCTATGCAGTGAAGAGAAATCATTGAATTACAGTCTCAGCGAATAATCATTTGCTTCTATATTGTTGAAAAATGTATCGGGGATACAAGGTTTTCTCTGTGAAGGTCACTAGGTATACATAGGTATTTTCTGTGAAAAAATTGTTGGGTATACAAGGTTTTTTTGTGTGAAGATTCATTTGGTGTAGATGGTTTTTTCTTGTGAAAATTCATTGGGTTTTCACAAGTTTTTTTGTGACAATTCATTAGGTACATACTTTCTTTTTTATAATTATCATTTGGATTTTCAGTGATGGGCAATAAGTGGAGAAACGAAAAAAGTGCCCTGGCATTGAATGGCTTCAACAGGCATAGGTGCACCTCTCATTCTGGCCTCTGTTTCCATCAAGTTCTCCTTCCCCTCTGGGCTATGAACAGGCAACAAGACCTCCAGGGTGGGATTATTGTTTTGATATAATCTTTGCTTTAATTCATTCTCTCTCTCTCAAACTTTTCTTTGTGTCATTTTTGTTTTATGATGCATACTATACTTTTACAAGCACAAAGGTATAAATCTAAGGTTCATTTTATTTGATACTTTGGGAAAAATCTAGCTTTTGTTAAGGCTCTTGCCATGAGCAATTTCTAATTTCTTCTCCTTTGGTCTAGTAGCAACAAGAATTGTTTCGCTAGTGTTAATGCATACTCTGCTCCGTCACAATTCTCATTCTAAATGAGGGAATAATTCTCTTTACTTCTGGGTGCACATTGGATAGTTGATCACACATAAAACAACACCATGTTTTCAGGGCAACATATTTGAGGCATAATAAAAGAAATGGTAATAGGATTGGCACTTGGCAGTTCTCAAAACTTCTCATTTGAAGCACTTAGGCCTATTCTGAAACTATAAATGCTCCAAGCCTGTGTCCTCTCATAAATAAAGAGTTATCAATACTCAAGATGTCCTTGGGTATTTCTAGGCAACCCTGAATGAATCTCGAGACCAATGAAGTGGAGGGAATTTTGGTGCATTTTGGGTATCTTGTGATCAATCGTCAAGGTTTTGTTTACCATAGTGGGAGCAACAGGATAACAAGCACTGCAAAACGAGCAGTAGTCTCTCCTGATGAAGTGCCCAAATACTCATACAATATGTTCTTGATGTAAATCTAGGGTAAGCAACTGGTTTCCAACGTACAATTGCAATCTTGGTAATATTAGGTGCTTCGATATTGATACAGAGGTGCCATAACTTGCTTGTAACTATCAAAGCTATGGTTGTTAAATAAACATGTTGTGTTACCCCATATCCGCATGGGAGTACCCTACAGCTGTTATGGGCACTGTTACATCAGGTATGGGCTTTCAAAGATCCTTGGGCTTGAGCAATAAGCAAAAATATCAAGGTCTGGGTGAATTCCCAAGCAATCAGGGCCAGTGTAGTCCTTTGAATTTAGAACAGTCACTTGCAGCATTTGGAGAGTCCTGGGGATAAATCAACATCATAGCAATAGATAAGTGCATCATCAAAATATGGGCAGTAAACCCTATGTTCTTAACATCTTGTGATGATAAAAAACAACACAGATATAATTGATGTTCACCTTCATACATATCCAGGACTTTATCCTCAGTAGATCAGTGGATTGGATGGATATAGGATGCACCTATAAGAGATGTTTATACCTTTTAGATGTAGGATATCACATTATCACTGCAATTCTAACCTCTGTAGCAGCATGCAAAAATAGGAGGGTGTCTTTAGTGAAATGATCCTCTGCAACCAGTGAGTTTCTGAAGCCTGAGGCATGGACAGTAAGCTAAGATTCCAAATAGCATCTCCAGGCATTTTTTGGGAGTTCTGAGCATTCCGAAGGTGGTTCTGAGAATGTTAAAGGCATGAGAGGGGTACTACAACAACATCAATCAATTATGGGCACTCAATATCTTCATTCAGCAGTAATGAGGCAAAGCATCAAATGATTGACTGTTCCAAGAGTTCATATCAACCCCCTAAATCAACAAATACAGATGATTATTTTTCTTATATGAGCAGGGATTGGTGGGAAGAGTTAGCTTTATTCCTCGGAGGATCAGAGAATCATGAAAATCACTATGGAAATCTAAGGCAAGGAAAATGTCGAAGACATATCTCCTAGCAGTTGAAGAATTTCATTATGATCTGAGGTATGTTGACTAACATTAAGTTTGAAAGTTAAGTCTGAAAGTGTGTTGGGGCTCCATCTTAATTCTGCCAATTGGGACATCTTAAGGACTGATAGTAAAGAGCAGTATAATAATTTGTTCAATGTGTTAAGCAAACAGTAGAGTGCTAAATGATAGGAAGGGCGTTAAAAATACTCAGAGTTAGAATATACATAGAGTAGCATATGTAGCAGCAGAAACAGATGCTTTTGATCAAGAAAAGTGACAAGAGCAGAGGCACCTACACAGTCAAGACGTTTGTTGCCTATCTGAGTATGCTTTCAATTGTTGCAGACATTGTAACACCAATCAATCCATTCTTTAGCATTAACGAGGACCATTAACACCAATCAATCCATTCTTTAGCATTATGGGAGAACCATTAGTATCATTCAATTTCATTGTCTCCATGAATTTTTTAGATATAGATTGATGATGTTTGGTGTACACCACACTTGAAAGATCTGTCGAGTGGTATGAAGCCATCCTTGCTGGTGATAACCATTATAATTGTTCAATTCAGTCTATAAGCAATATAACCATTGAATCCAGTCTATAGCCTTACCAGGGAGAATAATTAGTACCATTCAATTTGGTTTCCTTTGGCTTAGAAGCCATTGTGTAGTATGTATTCTACCAAGGTTGCTCAGAACTTATACCTAGCCCAATTGGGATTACGGTGGAACCATTTGCACCATTCAATTCATTTTCCTTCAGCTTTGAAGTCATGAATGGGGTATCTATTCCACCAAAATTTCCTAGAATTTCCACTAGCCCTAGCTTTTGTTGGCTTTGTCTTCAAAGCCATGAGTGGGTTATCTACTCCATCAAAGTTACCGAAAACTTGCACCTGGCCCCAACCACTATTGGTGTTATGAGAGATCTATTAACACCATTTAGTTCATTTTATTTTGTCTTAGAAGCCACGAATGGGGTATCTTTTTTGCTACTATTGCATGCACTGGAGCATATCCATGTTACTTAGTAGAACTTGAACCCTGGTGAGGGCTATATCAGCTACCTTGTTTCCCCAACCTGGTGAACCACTGTCAAAAAACCAAAACCCTATTGATATAAATCCATTTTAACAATGCAACATATCATTATAAAATTTGGGGCAGACAAATATAAGGACCCAGGTTTCTCAGGAGCTTGCAGTACAAGTGTGATGTTGAAGCTAGTAACATAGTAGAGTTGATCAAATCCAACTATGGAAGGACAATCTGGACCCAATTATATCTATAACGATGTGGTAATGGACACCTAATTATTTCAGATCCTAACGAAAGTTTTCAACTCGTTCTTGTGGTTATTGTCACATATAGTATCCAGATATCAGAATTGTTTCTATCAGTTTTTATTAACAGTTTGTTGTCAGCTTTTAGATAAAGCTTATGCATTGTTCTGATCCTTTTTTATGTTAACTATATGGTATTTGATAAGCTTGTTGATGATCACCATATTGACCTTTGAATTATTGTGGCCCTGCCCCTTTTATCTGGACTTCCATGGGGATTTTGAGGATGAAGTATCCAATCTCACACTCTATGATGAGGGCCTTTATCTAGGATGTTCTTATCAATATTTTGTTTTGATCTTTCTGTGTCAGTATTTGAGTCAAATGACTTCTAGGATGCAGGAATTTTGAGAGAATATACTCTCATAAAAAATCAACAATATCTTCCCCAATATTTCAAAAATATTCCAGTCTTCCTTGAGCATATTTCAAACATAGTTCTAATCTAGTGCACATTTTGTTTGTTTGGCATGCACGATAATTGTAAATTAAGAATTTTTCCCTCATCTCTGGCCAATTCAAACATATTTTTCTTTAAAAATTAGTTTAGGGTTAGAATGGTAATTCCATATTTTGACTCTCTGAATGCAAAAGTTTCACAGTACTGTTTTCAAATTTTTATGCACCAAAGGTCAAATTTTAACTCATTAGGTTAGCATTGCAGGATATTGCTTTCTATTTTTGGTGTTTTTACTCATTGCAAACACTCTGTTCTCTGGCCACTAATTGGAGTCTGTGGCATTCTCTTGTCATATATTTTACATTCTAGAAACAACATTTGAAAGATTTTGGAGATCATGACAAGAGTATTGCAACACTTCTAACCATTAAAAAGTCTTAGTGACAGTGGTGCAGATGACCTTACTTAAAATTAAGATTGTGATTTTTCAAAGCATTAAAAGGACTCACTTTCAGTGGTATAAATGACAATTATGATTTTTCAAAGCATTAAAAAGACTCGATGCCTTTGGTATATATGGCAGTTGTGATATATCAAAGCATTTAAAGGACTCCATGCCAATGGTATAAATGAAATGTTATTGTTGAACGTAACCTTGCCTTTATGATAGCTACTTCTTTTCAGTTTGCTTATATTAAATCTATCCTAGTTAGTAATTGTGTGCCTTTTTTTCTCTTTGGATGTTTTTGTTATCATGTTATGCTATGGTAAACTAAATTACCCTTGAGGCTCACAATTTTAGCTTTGAGACTCCATTACCGTTGTTACTGTAAAAGTTTTCATTTTCCTTTATATTTCTCGTTTTACCCTTTTACTTTTTGTTTTATTTTATATTAACATGAATGGTTTCAGGATGTTTGAGAGGGATTCCAATTTCATTGAACTTCATATGAAGAAAATATAATTTCACATCCCATCCGAAATTCAGCAAATTCAATAATTTTTCAAGATTTTCAACATTTTAGGATGGAATTCTATAAATGATATGTTCTTCGTAACCTTTTCTTTGTATGCCCTTGGTAACAAGACACGCCCACTTAGGGATGAAACTACCATCTAGGCATATTGACCAATATGTTCCAAAAACCACCTCTATGTTAGCCAATTTGATAGAAGAATTGGACAGTGTTTATTGAACCATAGTTGAATCGTTGAACTTGGTATTATTTGATGGATTTCAAACTATTAGAAGTTTTAATTTATGTTTTAGTTTTTTTAGACAAATTTCAAGTGCCAAATTTTATATTGTCTAATTTGATAAGATAAAAAAAACTATTATTTTGTAGATTTTATGGATGTAAACTTAATTTTCAACACATTTCTTTTGTATTTTGACTTTTGTTTCTATTTGCTGAATTTCATAAGTCTTCAGACAAGTTTTGTTGAGTCCCAGGTGTTAGTTTTTATACCTTGAAAGTGTCCTCTAGCCATGGCACACATGTTACAGACATGGGTGTACATCGCAATTGCAGCTGCAGTTAGTACAGCTTCTGTTAGGGAAAATTCTTCAGTCTTGTACGACACATTGATTATGGAAGACAATATTGTGTTATAAAGGGACTAACAATTCTAATTTTGGTAGTCTAGATTTAGCAGTTTGCTTTCCCAGTTTTAGGAAAAGTAGTTTTTCTAGAATTAGTCACTTTTCTGCTTTTGAGTTGACTTTTCAGATTTATGTAAGTACTATTTTTAGGTTTCTTTTGTCTAGCTTTAGATAAAGTGCAAGAGGGGAACTTAGTCTTAGGGAGCAGGTGCAGATCTGAAGGAGGTTGTTCTTCTTGCTAGAGCACTCCATTAAAGACAATTTCTTCATGCATGTTGAGGATTCTAATCCCAAGGCCAAAAATAGACCAAGGGTTGGAAACTGATTCAAGGGCTAGATCTGCTTTTTTGTAAATTGTAGATGACTTATTTTTCTATATAAGAAGGTGTTGCTGCCGCAACCTTTCCCCCGACTTTAGTTTTTCACTTAAATTCTGGGACCCCTCCTTATCTTGATTTACTTGAATGTAAGATTGAAATTTTGGCGTCTTTGAGTATTTTTGCTTTAAAGTTGAGCGTCCGTCTTGTTGGCTGGTTACGTTCAGTTCAATGTGAGTCGCGAGATCGGTTTTAACACTTCTAAGAGTGTGAAGGTTTACCTTAGCAATTTTTTTGGCTTTTTGGCCTCACTTGAGCCTCAGCGCTGTTAAATCTTCCCTTTGGATCGGGCCTCTTTTGGAAGAAATGGAGTCTTATATCACGCCCCGTTGCGGGTGGAAGAATAGTCTGCCGTCCGATCCACTTCTCTCCGACGCCCGATTCGGGTGGTGAGTCGCTTGCCCCAGAGTACCGGTTCACCCGACGTTGCGGCTGGGGAGACAAAGTCGGGCCCCGACGTGAGTTTCAAACGACACCCGATCTCCGCCTTTTTTAGCCTCCGTCGCCTTTTTATAGCCCGCGTTCCGTCCGCCGTTGCGGGTGGAAGAATAGTCTGTCGTTCGATCCACTTCTCTCCGACGCCCGATTCGGGTGGTGAGTCGCTTGCCCCAGAGTACCGGTTCACCCGACGTTGCGGCTGGGGAGACAAAGTCGGGCCCCGACGTGAGTTTCAAACGACACCCGATCACCTACGACGCCCGTGTTTCCGCTTCCCCTCTTCTGGCACTCCTCCGCCGTTGCGGCTCCTGGAGCCTTCTCCCTTCCGATCTAAGAGCTTCCCGACTGTCGTTTTACCTTGTCGTTGCTGTTCCAAGTCCACAGTTCCTCACCCTGATGAACTAGGCTAGCTCTTTGTGAATATATCATTATGATTTTAAAATTATTGATGCCTAATCTCTGAATTCAATGGATAATGCACCAAGTTTGTATGCAGAGATCATCTCATGAATTGCTGAAGTAGAGTATCGCACCGGAAAAGGCAACGTGAACGAATGACCTAGGCGCCGATGGGACATTTTTCTTTTCAGCGGTTACTGTCAGAAAATAAACGCATGTGGAAATGATGGAGAAGGTGAAACGAACAGGAAAGAAACTGAATCGTCAAGGGCACTGAAAAGACGCGTTGAGGGAACCCAGAGGAGAGGAGTTGTAGTTTAAATAATGGGAAGCTCGATGAAAAGAGGGCTTTTTCCCTTAGAAAATTTTGTAATTGTTGACTCGGAAGAGGAACTATTTCGTTTTGCGAAGTGAACTGCAATTTTGTCTGCTGGAAAGAGTAAAGAAGTGAAATGTACCAATGCTATTCAATGAATGATGCTGAAGAAGAACTATTTCGTGTTCAGCTGTATTTCATGCGCTGTGAGGATATTTGATATTTCGAACCTAAGTTCTGTTAATTATTCTGCAGTCTTTTCTGGGATGCATTTGCACTATGAGTAATAATTGTTGTTATAGAATGATCGGTTAACTGGTTATTTGAATATTTGTAGTTTTCATGTGCTGTGGGTAAAGTATCAGCTATCTGTGGTTTTCTTACAGTATGTGATTCTTTATTGCTCATTTAAGATGATAGCCTCGCTCCCTAGGGATAGTTTAGATAGTTAGTTATTTCTGTTCGTATCTGGTTTGTTTTCTTGTGAGCATAAGACGAGAGGTAAGAACCTGCGCATCACTTTGTGACCGCCCCCCGCATTTAAACCAGCCTGCATTTAGTTAGGCACGTGCATATCATTTCCTTTAAGTCAAAATCCAAAAACTCGGTGGGCCGGGCCGCAACCGGTAAAGCCTTTGTTTGTTACTTTGACCTACGGTAGCCGGACCGCAAACCGGACGGATTCCCTATACCAAACAGTCAGCGGGCTAGTTGGGAACGCTGATTGGGGAGAATCCTTTACTGTTGCCGCCTGCGAATTTCCAGGCCTCAACAGTTTTGGCGCTAGAAGGAGGGCCAACAGTGCATGGCTGGCCGAGGAAACCCGTTTTCCCAAGAATATTCCACTGGTTACAGTTCTGAAAGTAGTGTACCACGCAATTCAATTCCAAAAGAAGAAGAAAAGGAATATCTGTACCCTGTCCGCAACGAGATTGTTAACGATCTGAGAAGACATACCAGGGCATACTTAAAGAAGATTGGAGGATTTCCTGTCATTCCCAAATTGCCTAGAAGAGAATACAAGAGGAAATACCGTCCTCTAAGAGAAGACTCGGTGTTGGTTGGGGACTGGCAAGAACTGGTAGAGACCACCCTACAAGAAGTAGAGCTACCTTTGAATCAAGAGGGCCCTGAGACTCCTTATACTTCTCCTATTCACACCCCAGTTGGTTCACCTCCGCACTCTCCACCTCGAATTATGGCAGCAGCTAACGCTAACCAGCCACCTAATCCTCCAAACCCCCCACCTGCATGGAAAGCCAGATCACCTCTGAATCTGACCACGCCTTTGCACGACCTACCTCAAGCCTTCGAAAAGTTATTGCCTAAGTTTGATCCCAATGAGAAAATATTGGTAGACGATCACTTGCAGAGTTTTTATTTGGCTATAGAAGGATTACGGGCAGGGGAGCATGAAGATGTGGTTTGTAGACTTTTCCCACACACCCTTAAAGGAGCCGCTGCCTCTTGGTATTTCGGTTTGCCTGCCAATTCCATTCCAGATTGGAAGACCTTCGAAAGAATGTTTAGAAGTAAGTATGCAGCCCAAAAGATGCATGCTTCCCTGATGAAAGGACTTTGTGCTTTGAAAAAAGAAAAGAAAGAAAAAGTGCACAGTTTTACACAAAGGTTTACAGCCTATCTTAAAAACTTCTCTGATGCAGATAAACCTTCAGAAAAGGTCCTGATCGAGTATTATACATCAGCTCTAGGTCCTGACCTGGCCATGTTCGCAAAAGGTAGGGCCAAACCCACTTTGACGGAAACTTATGAAGAAGCAGAAGTAGTGGAAGCAGAAAGGGAGAGCATTGAAGATTACCCTGAACAGTCAGGGGAGAAAAGGAGAACGCTGCTGTTTACTAAGCCCAAAGAAGATAAAACACTAGATTACGAAGTTATGGCCAAAATGGTACAGAAGCTGTCTAACAAGGTCATAGATTTGGAGAAAGAAAAGGAAGCACACAAGTTTTTCAGGCCGTATTATAAGAAAAGGGAGGACAGAAACCAGACCTCTCCCCCCTCTCAGAGAACTGCATCCATGAACCTCACAAAGATAGGTATGGATAATTTCTGTACTTTTCATCAACAGCCCCATTCCGAAAAGAATTGTCCGCAATGGATAAATTCGATGACATTGGTCATGAATCAGATGCTGGACTCAAGATTGACAGAAGAAGATGATGATGAAAGGAAAGAAAACGTTGCTTTGACGTCTACAAAAGAACCGGAAGAAGAAGAGACTATGGCCCTATGGAGTTCTGTTTCAGTACTAGATGCGGAAGAAGAAAGCGCGCAGGGACGCAAAGATATCAGGGAGTCTAACGTCACAACTAGGAGCAAAGGGGAGGTTAGTGATGACAGTTGTCTGCTCCCAAAGATTCGAAGGTTGCAAAGAAACATAAAAAATAAATTCCAAGATAAATCATTGGCTAATCAGATTCCGGAATTCACCATTAATAGCCAGAATCCAAAGCAAGACGGAACACCACTCAGGCTAAATGAGGAGAATGTGAACGCTGATAAATCTCAGTCCACTAGACAACTAATCGAATATGACATTGTTGAA
>LPNX010387087.1:3849-40712 GCA_001517045.1 Pseudotsuga menziesii
AAAGGCTGTAGGGCTGCAGGTAGAATAGATGGCTATGCAGGTGCAGAAAATATGGCAGCAAAGGGGCTAAGTGCAAAATTCAGATCACGGGTTTGGGGCGAAATCGCGCGGTCGGACCGCGGGTTGGAAGGAAACAGGCGCGCGCAGGTCGCGGCTGTCTGGCCTAAAGCTGCGGTCGGAACGCAACAAACAGGAGAAAAGTCATGGTCGAGCCGCAGGAAAAAAGACGGAAGGCACGGTCGGGTCGCAGCTAAGAGATGGAAAGGCGCAGTCGGGACGCGGGTAAAACGGCCAACAGGCGCGTTCGGGTCGCAGAAAAGGTCCTGAAAAACATGGTCGGGACGCGACTGCGGAGGAAAAAATTGCAGTTTACGGTGGCCGAAAATGACAGCTGAAAGGTCAAAATGGGAAATAAAATAAAATAAAAACCAGCGGAGTCGCCAAAACTGTAGCTAGGGTTTTACCCCTAGCTTGTGCAAATGAGCACCTACTAAGGAAAATGGATTCCTTAGTAGCAGTTCAATAATATGTGAAATAAAAGATGCTAAACAGTAATAACAATTAATCTAAACATGTTCATGAAGCAAAACAACAAAAAGTAAAGAATGATTTTTTATTGATCTGACCTCCAATGTGGAGGTTGGTGAAGCCCGTTGCGCTGATCCGAGAGGTTGCTCCGAGCTCCAGCTGTTCCTTCTCTTTCTCCAATGGTGGAAATGGGCCAAAAGGGGCTCTCAATGGTGAAAGTAGCTCAATGGTGAGCTAGGGTTTGAAGAGCAATTTTGGCAGAGGCAGGATACTTGTGATTGTGGATATGAAATGAGGGGTCTCCATCACTTATTTATAGTGGTGGAGTGCCGGTTTAGGGTTAGGGTTTCAACTGTTTAGGGTTTTTTCCTCCTTTTCCTCATTATTTTATATTTTTTCTTCCTTTTTGGAGATTTTTTGCTTTTTTGGAGGAATTTTGGATATTTTTTGGAGGAAAAGAGGGTTTTATGGCATTTTGGAGGCATTTTAAGCCTTTTGGAGGCTTTTTAGATGGTTTTATGGGTTTTTGATGGAAATATGGTAGGAAAATGGACAAATGAGCCATGTAATGGGGTAGATGAGGTAGTGAACCTTTTTTGGGTGTTAACAATATCCGCAACAGATACCCCTACGTGGGATGATGATTCCTCAGCCCCTAAAGTCGATGGACCCGTCTATGTGAGTGTCTCCTCCTGTTCCTGCGTATATGTTCTAGTATGTTGCTTCTTTTGAAACGGGGACGTGGGACATTGTGCCCCCTCTTCTTCTATGTAATTGATGATGAACCGAATGAAATTCTTGCAACTTATTCTTCAATAGTTACCTTGATAACTGGTGAATCCCTCTCGCTTGAAATATCAACTGTAACTGGCTCACTTGGCATGCCACACCAGTGCCTCCAATTTCACTATGGGCACCTCAACCTCACTGCACTATGCAACTTGACTACACAACTCAGCTCAACTTACTGGAAAAACTCCACACCTCAGATGATAACTCAATATTTCGCAATGGTGACCTCCGACTGCACCCGAACCCTTCTTATAGCATTGAGTTAATCATCTGATCATTATGAACAAATCATTCCAATCCTTTGTAATCATCACGACCAAATCATGCATTAATCACCTGAATCCATCGTCGATATTGCTAATCGAACGGTCGAATCCTCCATTAAGACGTGTCCCATCCAAAAAGAGCCGCCAGATAACTACTTTAACTACTGTATTTATTATTGATTTGACTCTATCACGACCTTGAGGCTATCGCGACATGACTCCCTAATTGCGATATTGACTCCTCTATTTGCGCAGCCACTTCCTCCTAGTGCGCCATCCTCCAAACTTCCATCCTATGCAATTTTTTTTTTTAATTTTCATTTCGTGTAGTGCCTTAAACATCGCGTGGCTCTGGGCCCAGCCTGTAGGGATTCAACCTGCTGCCGTTTACCAAGGTAGGCATCATTGCACCATATAATTGTTGCAGTTGTACTACGCCTCCTGAAGTAATGGAATTAATGAGATATGGACCTAGCCAATGCATCTGTAGCTTACCTAGATGTTTGGTGAACTTGCTTTCATATAGCAGCACCAGGTCTCCTTGCTGAATTTGTTTTTCTAATATGTCGATCATGCCAATAATTTTGGCGATCCTTCTTAATGCGCTGGTGAAAACCTGCAACAAAGCGATCTTCATCTAGCTGCACCAAATGCGCTAGGCATCATTCTAATGTTTCTTCATCATCCATGCTTGTCGCTGCTACTATGCCCAAAATTGGAACAATGTACTCCATCGACATGACTGCCTCTTTCCCATACACCAACTTGAATGGTGTCTATCCTGTCAATATTTTGCAAGTGGTGTGATATGCCCACAATACTGCTGGAATCTTAAAATCCTAGTCATCATGGCTCACGTTACATACCTTTGTGAGCGCATGCTCCAACACCTTGTTGAACACCTCCACTATTCCATTGACTTGTGGATGATACTAGGTACTCTTCCTATGTTGTATCTGAAGTTGTTCTGTCAATGCGTTGACTATGCGATTGATGAAGTGTCTCCCTTGGTTGCTCATTAATATCCTTGGACACCCAAACCGAGTAACAATGTTGTCAAATAGGAACCTCACTGCTATCGCAGTAGTGCAATCTACAACAGGTGCAGCCTCTACCCATCTTGTCAAATAGTTTGTCACTGTAATTTATGTATCGTGCATCGGTTCTCTTCCCAGGTGGGATGATTGGTCCCACAAAGTCCATAACCCATTTATCAAATGGTTGTAATGTCACCTAAGGTACTAGCATCATTTCTTCCCTCCTTGACGGTTTCCTAGTTCTTTGATAGAAATTGCAAGTTCGTGCATAGTCCGTCACATCACCATTGAGAGTGGGACACCGAAGCCCTATGCGGAGCACCTTCTTGGTAGTAGGACGACCTCCATGGTGTCCATCGATGACTCTCACATGTGCCTTTGCCAATATATGCCCTTGTTCATGTGGTAGGACACATCATCGTAAGATCTCATTCCATCCATGCTTCTAGATTTGTCCAACAATAAACTGAAAATCCATGGCTTTAACAACCAATTGCTTCTTCTAACTTGTAGTAAGATCCTCTGGTGCTGTCCCCATTGCCAAAAATTGAACTATTTTCTCATAATAATCATCAACCATCTCAACTCTGAATAGTTGTGCATCTGGAAATTCATCTTCACCTGTCTCAATTCGCGATAAGTGATATGGGCCAACATTCAAGCGACCCGGCTTCACAATTATATCAAAATCAAACTGTTGAAAGAGAAGTAGCCAACGACATATCTTCCCCCCAACACATGCTTATTGACTAGGTATTTCAAAGCATAGTGGTGCATGAACATATTGAAATGACTGCCCAATAGGTAATGTTGAAACTTCTGTAGTGCATATACCATTGCTAGACCTTCCCTCTCTGTTGTCATATAATTTTTCTTCATAGATGATAGCTTTCAAATAGCTAAAGCAATCGGGTGATCAAGATCTCCTTCCCCTAGATGTGCTAGCACCACACCCAGTGCAATAGATAATGCACCCACCTGGACATGGAACTCCTTATTCTAATCAGGAAAAACTAGTATTGGTGCGAAAGCCATCTTTGCCTTTAGCGTATCAAAAATTTCTTGACACTCCTGACTCCATACAAACACCACATCCTTCTTCAACAACTTCTCCATAGGATATGTGATCGTAGCATAACCACAAATGAACTTGTGGTAGTATCCTATGTGCCCCAGTGTCGCTCTAAGTTGCTTCACATTTGTAGGTGGCAGCAAGCTCAAAATCAGCGTAATTATTATAGGGTCAACCAACAATCCTTTCTTGCAAACAATGTGTCCCAACAACATCCCAAAAGGTGCACTAAAAATAAACTTATTGTTGGTTGTGGAGCCTGATATTCCAGATTTAGAGATGTTATTCAGTCATGTTTGTACCCCAGCTTTATTGTACATACATTCCCCTTTGGGATGTTTGTTCCCAACAAGTTTGTGGACGCATGGTATTGGGTTAACCGTAGTATTTTCCCATGGCATTTCCCCTATAAAAGAAAAGCATTGTAATACGGTTGTTGATGGGATAGTATGGTATTGTATTGTAAACAATCTATGTGATTGTGTGAGAGAGATGGTGAGAGTGTGAAGAGGAAGTGCAGTAGAGTTACTGCAGGTTGTATCCCTTCATCTTTCTGGACGCTAATAAAAGGATTGGCAATTTCTATGTGGGCGTAGCCTATCTCTTGGGTGAACCACGTTATATATGTGTCTCTCTATAATGTGTTAAATGTGTTTTTTATGCATCTTGTTTATATATTTAACTATATATATTTGTTATTGCTCCGTGGTCCTATTTCTAACACTTCTTCGAGTTCAACACGATCTGATGTTGTCGATAATGCTCTAGCATCAGTCGCAGGTTTACCAGATGGTCCTTGATCAATCCATAAACCATCTAGTCGTCCATTTAAACTACCAAAAACTTCTGAATAAAGTCCTTGAATGCAATGACAACAATATGGGAGAATATCGTAGGTCCATTCTTCAGTCCAAATGGCATCACGGTGTATTGAAAACACCCCCATTCAATAACAAAGGTTGTCTTGTGATGATCTTCTTTTACGATATTAATTTGGTGATAGCCAGAAAATCCATCCATGAATGAGTAGATTTCTAGATTTCCCACTCCTTCCAACACCTCATCAGTGAATGGTGTCGAAAATGGATCATGCAAACATGCATCATTCAATTTTCTAAGGTCGACACAAATCCAAACCTCACCTGTCTTCTTGTCTTGTACGACCATGGGGCTGATCCATTCCGATTCCTCAACTGATTCTATTATCTTAGCATCCATCATTCTATCGAGCTTAGATTTGAACCTCTCCTTATATCTTGGATTCAAGTGATATGGCCACTTATTTACTAGTTTTTCATTTTTCTTCAATGGGATATTCATCTCTCCTAGATCCCCCAATATTCCTTTCATATCAGAAAACTTTGTAGGAAACAAATCTTGGAATTCATGCAATAGATTAGTGATATTTTCCATGGTTTCTTTGTCCCAGTAGTCCCCAACATTTGCAAACTTTGGATTCTCCTCTGTCCCAATTTTGACCTTCCAAATTTTAAATGGTTAATTCATTAGATCTGTCGATACATCAGGTGTTGCGACATCCCGACTCCCTTTTGTTTCTAGAATATTGATGTTCTGCAGATCATCACCATCCTTGGGTTCTCCTATCACATTGTAGCATTCCATCAGTGATTGCATCAGACATACCCATGCGTATCCACTGGATATGCAACTGGTGTTATAGCTCAAAATGACACATCTCTGCCTGTAACCACTTTCCCATGATTCCGTCACATGTCGACACTTCCATGATGACACTTCATGAAAGTCACTGAAAAAACACACTTTTTGAATTTCGGTTAGTTTGGGTAGTTATGCAATTGACTTCTTCAGTTGTAACCACTTTGTCTTCGCCCATAACTCTTCCCTTAGCATATAAATAGAGGTAGGGAGGTCCATGAGAGAGGACTTGAATTTCTGCATTGTTATGCTGGAGGAATTGGAGCTCTCTTTGCCCACACCTTTGCCCTAGAAGAATTCTCCTTATGTTGTAGAGCTTGGAGGCTGAGTTCTTTGGAGAAGAGAAGCAGCAAAACCGGATCAAGGTTTTGTGAGGTGCCAAACTTGAAGAGAAGGTATACTTGTACTTGTTTTCAAGATTAATAAAGATGTGATGTCCTTCTTCTTCCCAAATCATTGTTCAATGTGTGATTGAATCTCTGTTTATGATCATATGATGATGTTATTCAGATCATTATCTCATGTTTATTTGATTATGATTGTTTTATATGACCATATTATGACCACATATAAAACAATGATAATCAAATAAACATGAGATAATGATCTGAATAACATCATTATATGATCATAAACAGAGATTCAATCATACATTAAACAATGATTTGGGAAGAAGAAGGACATCACATCTTTATTAATCTTGAAAAACAGTACAAGTATACCTTCTCTTCAAGTTTGGCACCTCATGAAACCTTGATCCGGTTCTACTGCTTCTCTTCTCCAAATAACTCAGCCTCCAAGCTCTGCAACACAAGGAGAATGCTTCTAGGGCAAAGGTGTGGGCAAAGAGAGCTCCAATTCCTCTAGCATAACAATGCAGAAATTCAAGTCCTCTCTCATGGACCTCCCTACCTCTATTTATATGTTAAGGGAAGAGTTAGGGGCGAAGACAAAGTGGTTACAACTGAAGCAGTCAGTTGCATAACTACCCAAACTAACCGAAATTCAAAAAGCGTGTTTTTTCAGTGACTTTCATGAAGTGTCATCATGGAAGTGTCGACATGTGACAGAATCATGGGAAAGTGGTCACAGGCAGAGATGTGTCATTTTGAGCTATAACAACTGGAACTACCTTCAGAACAACGTCGTGGATGTGCTGCAATGCATTATGAATAGTTGGATTGGTATCCATGAAACTGAAGGTGTGAGTGAAGCAAATCGTCAACTCTTCCCAGGTAGTAATCTCTCTGCGCAAATTAGCTGATACATACCATGATCGTGACATCTCATCCAACGTGTGGAAAAAATCATGACCCACTCATCCTTTGGTCATGATGCCCATAAGGTTTGACACTCGATCAGGTGATCACTAGGGTCATTCCACCCATCGTACCATTTGGTGTGGTACTCTTCTTCTTTTCCAAAGTGAATCATCATCAATATTCGACACTGCAACCACCTGTTCATCAACTTCTTATGTGTCTCCCAGCAACTTGTTGGCGTAGCCTTCAACACTTCATCCAATGCCAACAATTGCTGCGGTTCTAACACCTTATCCTCAAATTCCAAGAGAAACTTAGACAACTCTGGTAGTCCTTCATATACTGGTAATTCAAAAATTTCGGTTGTGACTCGGCACAACAAATGAGTAATAAGGCCACACTTCCTTAGCGATACCTCATGCATCTAATTCTGCCAGTTCTCTAAAGAATCACCAGATTTGAAAGACACAGAGCTAGAGCTGCACCAACCAAGTTTCCTATTGGTAGTCGGATGGATGTAGTATTCTGAAATGTTATATGTATGATCCCATCCTCTTACATCTTCTTCCTTAGCCGGTTCAACATATCGTCTGCCTTCATTTGGATCCATCAAAGCTATGACTTTGATGTCTTTATTTTCAAAGGTCATCACTCACTTCTTCAAATTAATCACCACTAAGGTATCATTGGACTATCGAATCCCCAACAATGTGGGATAGGAGCCTCCTCCATCAACAACCTCAATAACATCAAAAGCAGCATAAGTCTTCATCCCTTCAACTTCCATGGAAAGACGCAGAACTCTCCCAATTGGTGTTATTCTGTCCTGGTTAGCCAGTCAAAGTTGCATAGGGTACCAAACCAACTATGGGATACCCATTTTTTTCCATGTCTTCCTTGTTAGAATATTGACGTCTGAGCCTAGATCCATGATGATTGAATCTACCTCATCATCCCCAATTGGAATATTCATGCACATCTCTTTTCTCGTCTTTTTCTTGTGTAAAGAGTTTACCATAGAATCCTTTCGTCCCTTGGATGGTCGATGCAATGGATTCTCAATATTGGCAGGAGCATCGAGATCCTTTTCCAATGATAAGCAACATTTAAAAAATTTATGCAAAGTACCATGCGGTCACAATGGTCCTGCTACTGAAGTGGAATCAAAAGAAGTTGTCATTTCATAAACATGAAACTTACCTGGATCTCTTCTGATTGCATCACGTGATTCAAAGAATGTATCTTTCTTAGCGTCGAAATCGAATTTCACCTTCTTCTTTCTAGCCAACTAGATTTGTGGAAATGGGATATATTCTCCCATTGTCGCACCTCTGCAAGTAATGACAACAAAATCAACATCCTGCATCTTGGGTTCTACTGAGATTGTCTCAACTGTTGGCCCTTTGTTCAGGTTCGATGGGGGATTCACCGGTTGGTTTACATTCTGATTTGCGTTCTAGTTCTGATTTTGAATCTGGTTCTGGTTTTGATTCTGCAACTAGTTCTGGTTTTGGTTCTGCAACTGTGAAACATTTCCTTCCTGCCACTTTGTAATCAGCTGTGGACAGTTCTCAACAATGTCATCAACATCGATACAATAAGTACACTATTCTTGCAATTGCAGGCAATCTCTTTGATAATGTCCCAGTGCTCCGTAATTATAAAATTGCACTGGTCTGTGACCTTGTCCTCCTCCTTGAACAAAGCCTCCACCTTGTCCTCCTCGGAATCCTCCATGGAATCCACCTTACTACTGATGTAACAACTGTGAGCCCCTCTCTAAACAAGGGTTAGGGTTTCGCTTCCAATAACCTGCAAATAACTATTATAAATAATAAACCTATAAAATCATGTTAGAGATCAAACTTGCAAAAAAATAATGGTCAGAAAACAACTAAACTAACAAAGAAAACACATAAACAAAACTAGATCATACCTCTCCTTTGGTGAAATGGGCCACCATGCCCTGGCTAGAAGAAGCACCTCCCTATCTCACTCAGCAATGGAGGAGCTATGGCTCAATGGGGAAGATGAGCGGAAGAGAGGGGGATGTGGGTGGCTTGAGAGGCAAAGAGTTTCAAGTCATCCACGGGCAACATAATAGTATGCAAGAGAGGAGTTGTTTGAGAGTGACCCCCCACCCTCATTTTATATCTTTTTTGGGGATTTTTAGGGTTTTAAGCCCTTGGTCAGGGCTTTAGCCCCTTTTTGGGGATTTTATCCCCTTCTGCCTTAACTTTAGATCCTTTTACGGTTTTAGGCTCCTTTGAGGGGTTTTAGCCCCTTTTTGGAGGCTTTAGCCCCTAGGAGAGTTATTTAGGCTCCTTTTTGGGGTTTTTAAGCCCTTTTCTTCATTCTTAAGTTTTTTTGAGGGTGTGGGGGTCTAATGGAGTGATATGAGGGTTGATCATGGGTGTCCTTGGGTGGTGTAGGACATGTAGAACTGAGTGAGGGATTTTTTGGGTTAACAGATTGCCCCCTGATGTGTGAGGGCAGGAGCTCATCGTATGGCCGACAGACATCATAGGATTTGCTGCGTAGAGGTGGTTCTTCCGGGGCTGGGGCATGGTGGCTTTTGGTTTTTGTATTAATATGGTTCCCATCAATGGGTGAGATACGAATAATGTGTGACATGTATATGGATGAGGAGGGAATCCCCATGCTTGTAACAATGTCAAAAGAATAATGTGATCTATGCTCTAAAATACAAGAGAGAATCATATACAACTGATGATACAATAATGGTTGCCTCAATTAGAGGCTGAATACAATACTGATCTGAAAAACTGCTACATTAGACCCATGTCATTCTCATGGAATGCTATATCTTTATGACTGATGGCCTGCTGGATCTGGAATGGTACATAGTTGTATGGACTCGCTGATTTAGAGTCAGAGTCTTTGTGGTACAAGTATGCTGCATCAATCATAAATCTATATAGAAGCACTGGTGGGGATTCTGAACACTGTCTCCAACGCAACCCGAAAATCACAAGGGACATAACCTGTTTAGGTCCCTTCAATAGACTCATCAGTGTGCTAGAGTTAGGTGACATCCAAGGTCTTCGACCAAATACTGCACAGACCAAACCCTGTACAAATCTCAACGATGCGATGATGTAGATGGAGTCGAGCACGCGAGAAACAACCATCCCGAGAGGCACTGAGGACATCTCTCAAGTGGTCCAAGGAACTCATCAATGATGTTGATGAAACCAAGGTACAGGGACCTTTGGGTCTATCCTTTGGAATATGTGTGTTGTTGTCGAAAGAGGGAGACCTGCCCCTAGTCAAGGCAATGTTGTTTCCTTGATCAGAAGCATGAGGGAGATAACCGACAGGTGTGAGACAATATGTGGACTAATCCACTGAATGGGGGGGAGGGGAGGGGGAGGGAAAGAATTGAACAGGGGTAGAGGGAGTGTGGTAGACTCAAACTTCCTTTGTTCAAAGTATGATGGAAGGGCGGACTAGGTAGCAAATGAAACTGACTCATGGGAATGGGATCATAGCTGTAATACCGGGAATGTCACTGCAGATGGAAAATACTTGGGGGAGGTGGACACTTTTGATATTGATGGAGTCCAAGGAAGACACAATGTAGAGTACTCTGAACAAAGGCAACCCAAAGTGGGAATGCTGCCAAACTATTTTTTGTGGGGTGGTGTCTAGAGACACCATTGTGGTACGATGTCGTGGATTTTTGGGGAGCACGAGAAGGTAAATGCTCGGTGGTGCTTTCAATTTTAGAGAGTCTGAAAGCACGAAGAAGACTCCAGTGCGGGCTATTTTTTGTTGGTAGTCTCCTATGCCCGAAAAAGGATAAAAGTTTACATAGGAGAGCTAGCCCATCCTTTGGGGGATGAGAGACTTCTGTACCATTGGTATTCCAATCAGGCCGAAAAAGGTTAAACCTATATTGGCTGGACGGTCATTTAGATAATTTTATGAGCATGAACGAAACTAAGTTTGCTCGGCAATATTTTCTTAATGAGAAGGCTAGAAAAGAGCTTAAAAACAACTCGTGGTGAGCTTTTTCATAAAGTGCGGCCCCTCTACCCGAGAAAGCATAAAAGTATGCATAGGGGAATGGTCTTGGCTTGAATACGCCAAGGTGGTCCTTTTCATTTGATGGTCTACATAGTCCGCAAAAGGAGGTAAACGAGACGATGTAGACGCCCTTTCCTATACTTTAGCGAGCAGGAAAGGAAGCAACTACGCTCGGCTATCTTTTCATTGTTTTAGGAGTTAGAAAAGAGCTTAAACAAAACTCCAATTTGGTCAACCGATTGCGGTGGCACAGGTGATGCCCCATGTTGGGATAGTGGACAGTGGTCCAAAGGTCATCCATGCAGTATGGACAGAGCAGAAGGCTCTCAAATAGACCAATGCATGTGTGGGATAGATCGCGACAGAGGCTCGCGAGTCGGTGTAGTAGAGGCACGCAAATTGAGGAGGCTCTTGGACAGAGGTCAGGAGAGCTGTGTGTGAGCTGCGGTGGACAGAATTGACTACATGTGATGTGAGTGCAAGTCTGGGGGCAGTTATATGCCAAATACATGCAAGAAAAATAAATCATTTTGTGGACCATGGTCCAAAGGTCCGCGTAAGGTGTGGTGGATAAAGAAGACAACTATGTGTTAAAATACAAAACAAGAAGAAAAATGGTAACCCTTAACGGGTGGTGGCCCAAAAACCCGCATGAGTAGCGAGAGGAAATAGTGATTCAAGTACAGGTCCTTAGACACTGGCATCTCCATGCTGTGGCTCGTAAATTGAGGCGACTTGTGGGAAATGGTCCCAAAATTTATTTGTTAAACATGAGACGATGGTCTCATAAAGAGATATAAGTTTGAGCCCGAAGGTGTGAGAGGTGTCTCGAATTGATTTCAGGTGAATTTGGAGCAGCAGCTAATGGTGCTGCCCCTAACTTGTGGTAAAAAACGTTGCAAAACAAGAAAAGAAAATGATGCGACTCATTGGTGATGTTAAGTGTAAAATCTCTTAAGGTAGAGCCCATTGTGGGGGTTATCCAAGTCAATAAGGGTGTATGCCCCTTTTCCGAGGAAACGGTGGATGACATATAGGCCATACCACATCAACTCAAACTTTCCCTTTCCCAACTTATCGTTGGGTTGGTCGTAGACTAGAACCATATCGTCTTCACTGAAGGTGCGAGGGTGGACATGGGAGTCATAGTGGACCTTTGACCGTGTTTTCGCTGCTTCAATGGCTTGGAGGGCAGCTCAATAGTCTTCTATGGTTTGCTCGAGTTGGAGGAGTTGTTCTTATAAAGGAGAAGTGTCAAGGAGAAGTTCTACTGTGAGGTGGAGGGACGGGATTTGGCACTCTATAGGGAGTACTGATTCAATGCCATGTACTAGGCGAAAAGGAGTGAAATCCATTGCGGTTTTAGCTTTGCAATCAAATGTGGGCATGGCCTCAGCCCACTTAGTGAAGTAATTGACTGCCACAATGATGTATTTATGACCGTTGGCTGAGACGGGGTTGATTGTCATGAAGTCGATTGCCCATTTGCAGAAGGGCCCGACTGTGACTACGGGGTGTAATGGTGCTGGAGGGGTTCTTGATTTTGGGGAAAAGAGTTGATAGCTGCGACAATGCTTGATTGCCTCGATGCAATTAGCAAAGATGGAGGGCCAGAAGTAGCTGACACGTAAAATCTTCTGGGCAGTTGCCAAACCTGAAAGGTGGCCACCACAGGATCCACTATGACAGTCGTTGAGGATGGTTTAGGCCTCATCATGGGTGAGGAAATGACGTAGGATGGTATCAATTCCTTGACGATACAGAACATCTCCAATCAGCAAGTGGCGAATGGATTGATGTCGGATACATCGCCTATCCTCATGGTTTAAGTGCGCTGCGAACTTCTGTGTTCGTTAATAAAGAAGGATGTTCCCATACCATGGGTCGTCCATGGATATGACGAATAGGAAATCATCAAGGAGATCATCCTTAGGGGGTGATGACGCAGTTAATGGGGGTATATCGGTCATGAGGGTGGCTAGCACGAGTGCCTTTGTGCTTTTCAGGGAAATGAACTCTAAGTCGAATTATTGGAGGACGACTACCCACTTAGCTTCTCGACCTTGTAGAAGGTGGCGGCTTAAGAGGTATCGCATTGGGTTTGAATCAGCCACTACACGTGTATGGTTTGCGATGATGTAGTGGCGCATATTCTTGAGCCGAGAAGATGATGGCGAGGGCCAATTTCTCCTTGGGTGAATATCATAGTGTGGGTCCTGTTAGCTTCTGACTAATGTAGTAAATCACGTGCTCATGGCGAGCATCATCTTCTTGGACCAAGACTCCAGCAATGGAATTGTCCGAGGCCGACACATAGAGAATCAAGTCTCGGGTGAAATCTGGTGCTGAGAGTAATGGTGTAGAAGCCAGGGCTTATTTGAGTGCATCAAACGATTCTTGGGCTTGCTAATCCCAAACAAAGGGGATTTTTGTGCGGAGCAAACAAATGAATCTGTAAGCTTTTGTTGCGTACTTAGGTATAAAGCGGTGAAGGAAATTGGCCTTGCCTTGGAGGCTTTGTAGTTGGTGTTGATTTTTTGGGGAAGGAAGATCGAGGATAGCCTAAAATTTGAGGGGATCTGCCGTTATCCCTTTGTGGGATATGATGAATCCGAGTAGATGACCTGGGACACAAAAAATGCACTTGAGGGGATTCAGGTGAATTTTGTACTTGCGGCAACATAAAAAGACTTGTCACAATTTGTTTATGTGTCGTGCTTGTTTTGGTGATCGAGCGGTAAGGTCTTCCAGGTAGACCAAGATGATGTGAATTAGGTCATGGAAACAATATGTCATGGCGCACTGGAAGGTGGCTCTATCATTTTTCAGGCCAAAGGGCATGACGCAATATGAAAATGTGCCCCACGAGGTTGTGAATGCCGTCTTATAATGGTCTTCTTTCTAGATTTGGATTTGGTTATAGCCGAAAATTCCGTCCATGAAAGAAAAGGCCTCATGTCTGGTGCATGCATCGATAATCTGATCGATGAAGGGTATTGGGAAGTTGTCTTTGGGACATGCCCCATTGACGTTGCAGAAGTTTGTGCAAACCTGAATGGTACCCTGTTTTTTATTCACGGGAACAAGATTAGAAACCCAAGTGGTGTGGGCAATGGGGTAGATGAAGTCAGCTGTGTGCAACTTCTCTATATTAGCTTTAACCCCGACCACTTTGGAAGGATGGATAGGTCGGTTCTTTTTCCGTACTGGGGCCACATCGGGCCATGTGTCAATATGGTGTTCTACAATGGATGGATCTAAGCCAGGCATTTTAGTGTAAGACCAGGCGAAGATGTCGCGGAATTCTTGGAAGAGGGCTTTGTAGGCAGCGACCTCTTCCGGGGAGCAAGATGCCCCCAGCATGATTTCTTCAACAATATCAGGATTGGTTGAGATGTTGATTTTGACGATGGGAGAGATGTTGGCCATGTTCCCTTCTTCAAAGGTGTTTGGTGCCGAGATGGGGTTCTTGAACTAGTCAACTTTCCCATGGATGAAATCTTTGGTCTCCACGAAAAACTGGTCAGACTGTGACACAAGTTCTTCGGGGAGGAAGAACAAGTGATGGTGCATGTCATCCCATGGGTATTCCGGGGTGGTCAGAGCTTCAAGTATCTCCTCATCATTGCGGAAGCAACAAAGAGACAGGTCTGATGGACCGTCATTGGAGGTGGAGATAAGTGGGTCAGTTGAACTGGACATCATGTAGATGGACATGGTGTCTGAAGAATGCGGTGGGGGGTGGACTTCTTCAATTAACGTGATCTCAGACTCAAGGGAATGTTGACGGAGGTCAGCTAGAGCCATTTGAAATCCAGGCAAGTCTTGGCAATCGTGAGAGTAATGTCCATACAAACCACAGAGGGCGCAAGCATGGTTTGTTCTTAGTGACTTGTTTCTGATTATTGGTGCGGTTGGAAGTTCAACCATGGGGAGGTTTTCAGTTGTGTCCATGGCATCCAAATGAACATGGATCACTGGGATTTCAGGGCAATTCTGAGTTGGATGGCCATGTTGTTCGCAGACGGCACAAGGTAGGGATAACATTGGTGGGTGCCATTAACCCTTGCGGATCATGATAAGTGAGTTGATCAATCGTCATGATCTTCCCTTCATGGGGGAAAATCATGAGGCGGAAGATAGTTGATGCGACTGCTCTCATGGTGTACATATAACTTTTACCGAGAAGCAGGTTATAGTCCAGTTGAGCGTTGACAACTTATATGTCAATCAGAACTGTCTTCCTAGATAATGTGATGGGGACATGGGGGAGGATTCCTTGGGATTTAGTGGGATGGCCATCATAAGCCTGCAGAGTTGTGGAGGATGGTTGCAGAATTGGTGATCCAAGTTTCCAGCCAAACCAGGGTGGACATAATGCACATGGATGCCCCCTCATCCACTATGCACCGGTGCACGACCAAATTCCGGATAGACACCAGGATTTGGAAGGCAATGGTGGATGGCATGCGTGGTTCTCCATTCTTCGTGTCGAATATAATCAACTTGGAGTCGGAGGGGTCTACGGCCCCAAGGGCATCTAGTAACGCTTTCCACTACGTTGGGCACATTTTGAGTACCTCAAGAGTGGACATGGTTGTTGGTGTTTGGGCCAAATCATCCACGATGCTATATCTGTCCGCAGCTCTAGCCGTGGCATTATTGGCAACTCAGTGTATGGGGGGGCAGGGGAAAGGGGGTAACTGAAGAGGTGCATTGACCGATTTGGACATAGATGTCACTGATGTGTCAGTGGGTTTGGTGGTGGTTCCGTACTAATTCCGTCTGGTTTGTAGGTTAACCTCTTCAGTTGTCATGGCTAGCAGGTGGTGGACACCTGTTTCGGCCGTGGGAGGTGCCCCCGGAGCATTGGGATTGGCTTGGGGAGGGGGTGCAGTTGCCACCAATCCTTGGAATGGTAGTGGGTTTTGAAGCACCATAAAAGGAGGTCGTTGTGGTGCTGGATTGGGTTGGGCTTGGTTCGTAGCATTGGCGGCCTATTGGGCCTCGTTCTGAATGGCCTGCTTAGCTCGACCCATGAGGGGAAACTCGAATGTGTAGTGCCCATAGACCTCACAGAGTGTGCATGGTTGGTTTGTGTGCAATGGGGAATTACGTCTTGGTGCATTTTTGTCATGGGGGGTTTTCGGCAGGTCGGTTTTCCGCAGCATTGTTGGGAGGGAAGGGTTGATTATTTCTAGCTTGCCCTTGTTGATTGTTGGGGGCAAGATTTTTGGGTTGGTTTTGTTGTGCGAACACTTGTCCCAACGGAGCGAGTGGAGTGGGGGTGGGGGCTTGAATTGCTTGCACTGGTGGTGCATAGTAGATTTGTGGGGGTGGTGGTGCCACAAATGTGGAATTTGCCCCGCATACTATTGTCTTGGCCAAGCCATGGCCTGAGCCTGCTGCGGTGGCGCAGGTTGTGTGTAGGAAGTTGTTGGTTCAGACTAGGACATCATTCTGGCATAATCTGTAGTTTAGTTCTGGTAAGAAACACTAGCAGTATTGCTTGGTTGTGGTGGAGCTACAGGTGGTGTCGGACAGTGTTGTGGCTGTTGGGAGACCAAGCCTATGATGCCATCTGCAGCATGGGATAACCTCGATGCATCTCGATAGAAGGTACCCAGATGGGGAGCGTCTGGAATGATGGTGTAAAGGTATCCAGACTGAGCGTAGATCAGGTCAGACTATTGGGCTTTCAGTATGGCCTCTTCTTCGTATTGGGGACGTTCGGACGCAACGTCCTTTTCTATGGTTGGGAGTAAGGTTTTTAGAAACCAATCCAAGAAGATCCTGTTGTCAAGTTGGATTTTACATAAACTATGATGTCACCGCCACTCATGGATGTGGTCGATTATATGTGTCACAGTGCTCTGGAGGCAGGATAATAGGATCTCCACCCCTTCGTCATATTTGACGGGGAGTTGGAAATACTGCAGGAACATAAAAGCTAAGGAGTTGAAATTTGGGTACTTGGCTTGCGGTAGCTCAATGTACCATTTGGCTGCCGCACCTGTGAGGGTGCGTTGGAACAGTATTAGCCTGTTCAAGTTGTCTATGATGTTGTTTGACGAGCACCATAGATGGAATGTCATGATATGGTTTTGGGGACATTCCCCTGGCTTGCCTTCAAACTTGGGAATGTCTGATGGTAGCTTGGTTGGCATGGGTGGCCAGAAAGCTTGGTGGCGGATGGGGTCGTTTTTTAACTGAGCTAAATCAGGTAGGTTAAGATGAGCCATGAAAGGCAGGTTTGACCCCAGGTTGATGTGGGATGGGGAAGGGATGGTGGCGGGGTTTGCAGGTGCACAGTGCACCTGCATGGATGGGGCCACTTGTGGTGGCACCATTGTAGATGGGCCAATGCCCCCAAATGTGATGTGAGGGACAGTGTAAATGGAAGGGCCACTGCCCCCATGTGTGATAGGAGGGGTAGTGTATGTGGAAGGGGCACTACCCCCCTATGTGACAGAAGGGGCAATGTATATGGAAGGTCCACTTTCCGCAAGTGTTGCAGGTGGGACAGCCTGAGTGGTTACTATGGATGGTGGCAGCTGACTGATGATAGTTTGCATGACCATGCTGGGGCCACCTGCAGGGTTGTTGGTGATAATTTGTGGTGTGGACATGGCTCCACTAGCTATGGCTATACCGGAAGGGGTAGTGTATGTGGAAGGGGAACTGCCCCCCTGTGTGACAGAAAGGGAATTGCATATGGAAGGTCCACTTCCTGCAAGTGTTGCAGGTTGGATAGCCTTAGTGGTTACTATGGATGGTGGCAACTGACTGATGACAATTTGCATGACCATGCTGGGGCCACCTACAGGGTTGTTGGTGATAATTTGTGGTGTGGACATGGGTCCACTAGCTATGGCTATACCGGAAAATGGATCGGGATTTGCAGCGGCCATGGGGTTTGATGGTGCAGTATGGAGGTCTGGTTCAGACTGATATGGGTTTGAATCTGAATCAAAGGCTGTGTGGCCTTCTAATGGTGTGAGAGGTCATTGAGAATGGTCTTGATGGTGTCAATTCAATGTCCCGAATTGTGGTTGTTCACCTCTTAGGCGTGAGGAAGAGCATGGGGGATCAATTGTGTTAGATATATGTATCAATCTGGTGGGAATGATATTTTGGACTATGGTTTCAAATGGCTTCCTATTGGCTGCAGGTGCTCACTCAGCCACCAAGACTGCCAGAAGACAACACTTGGCTTTTTCCTCATGGGAGTTTCTACTCAGTCGGTGGGGGTCGTTGATCGTTTCGCTTGGCAATTCCTCTCAGCGGCCAGCTACTTTGGGGTTCCCGTGGTACTCCTCACAATGAGTTTCTAGGCTGAGCCCAAGAACTTCCCATGGTTAAGGCAGTCAGGGACTTATGTCCTCAAATACTATTTGAACTTAGTGTAAATTTATAAATTTTAGTGGCTCTCTCTGCGTCATGAACTGAGTTGGGTTGATTTACGTGGTATGGTGTATATGTCTTTCTATTTTCTGGTATCAAGTGGCTACAAGTGTTTTATGAATATGTCGCAGAGTTCATATCATTGTAAATAAAAGCAGTAAATAAATAGAAATGTTGTAGATAGATACCTTTTTTTACCCTGAATTGTGATAGCCTAACTAGGTGACTACTTTACACCTATATTCTTCTTCAACCAGGAGAAAGTGTTGGGCTCTCAACACAATGGGACTAAGCCCATCCGTAGATACATAGGTCACCTCCCGGATGCAAGGTTGGTCAACAGGGAGGACGCTTAGCGCCATGAGAAGCCCTCCTTCTCTACCCCCTCTACCTTCCAAGTCATCTGTTTTTAGTGGTTTCGAATAATATTTAGTGAAGGGCCTATTACTATACGAGCTATGCCCTTCGTCTTATCCCAGAATACCCTGGAGGGTGATGACTAGGTAGAGGAGGAAGGGTAAGCAAGACTGTTAGTTTTATGTCAGTTTTAGTTAAGCTACATTCATTAAGCCATTATTTTTATTTTGTTTTGGAATTTACACTTTGTTTGTACATGGAATTGTTGTAAATTAAAACAAAAACAGAAATGGGACTACTGTGCTGGAGAGAGGTGGCTGAGCTGCACTGACAGTCCCCAATAAATTAAAAATTAAATTCTGAGTGACAGACCACACATTTTGGGCCAAATGTGGGAAGGGGGTCGCTAAATTTTTCTTGAAATAGGTGAGGGGGTTGTACAGATTTCACAGATAGAAGTAGTCTGCCTTTCTGAAGGAAGTCGCACCTTTTGGCCCAATACGTGCAACTTGGCCGAGAAAATAAATAAATAAATAAATAATTTTTTTTTTGCAGGTCACGCTTTGTGGTCTTAAATAGGCGACCGGGTCTTTCTTTTTGGCCTGATATGAGCGACCTGGCCTGAAAACTGAAAAAAAACAAAAACTTGAGCTAAGAACGGCCGATAGTAACTTGTACTATGGTCGAATGGGCTCGGTTTGGCCTTGAGGAGGCTCGGCTGTGAACTATAATGCAGAGAAACAAAGATCTAAACTAGATTTAATAGAAATTTAAACTAGGTTAATAGAACAAAAATAAAAACTAAAATTTTGAAAAATAAACCCAGGGATCCTATGGGATCGACTTGGTATGGTCGCCAGTTCTGTAGTAGGGGTTTCTCCTTGCTACAAGGGCAGGAATGGATCCCTTTCATCTATAGGATAGAAGGGTAGGTTCCTGCGTGTGGGAAAATGCATAAAAGAAAAGCATAACAAAAAGGAAAGCAAATGGAAAAGAAACGGCCGTGAGCCCCTCTACAAACAAGGGTTAGGGTTCCGCTTCCAATAACCTACAAATAACTATTAGAAACAATAAACCTGTAAAAACATGTTAGAGATCAAACCTGCAAACAAATAATGGTCAGAGAACAACTAAACTAACAAAGCAAACACATAAACAAAACTAGATTATACCTCTCCTTTGGTGAAATGGGCCACCATGCCCTGGATGGAACAAGCACCTCCCTATCTCACTCAGCAATGGAGGAGCTATGGCTCAATGGGGAAGATGGGTGGAAGAGAGAGGGATGTGGGTGGCTTGAGAGACAAAGAGTCTCAAGGCATCCACGGGCAACATAACAGTATGGAAGAGAAGAGATTGTTTGAGAGTGAACCCCCACCCTCCTTTTATAGCTTTTTTGGGGATTTTTAGGGTTTTAAGCCCTTGGTCAGGGCTTTAGCCCCTTTTTTGGGATTTTAGCCCCTTCTTCCCTAACTTTAGCTCCTTTTAGGGTTTTAGGCTCCTTTGAGGGGTTTTAACCCCTTTTTGGAGGCTTTAGCCCCTAGGAGAGTTATTTAGGCTCATTTTTGGGGTTTTTAAGCCCTTTTCTTCATTATTAAGCCTTTTTGAGGGTGTAGGGGTCTAATGGAGTGATACGAGGTTTGATCATGGGTGTCCTTGGGTGGTGTAGGCCATGTAGAGATGAGTGAGGGATTTTTCGGGTTAACAACTGATACTACAGTTGATTCAATTGTTGTTGCGGGGGATTCAACTATTGTTGGACATACTACTGCGATTGAGTATACTGTGGCTGCTGTGGAGCCATCTGCATCTGATTATACTGTGGTTGTGGCACAAACTATATCTGCAGCTATGGTACAAACTGTATCTACGATTTCGATACAAACTTTATCTGCGGTTGTGGTGCAAACTGCATTTGCAATTGCCGTTGTGGTACAAACTGTGGTTGAGGTGTTGACTGTACCACCTGTGGCTGCTGCTACGGTTTCTGCACTGTTCGATGGTCCTCTCCCTTCACATAGTACATGTCCATTGTTCTGTCTTGGAGTAGAACTTTAAATCGTCGTTGCATCTTATTTACATATGAATCTTCATTAATATTTACGAACTCAAATCAGGAGGGGACGTTACAGATCTTGGCATAGATATGGTGCAGATGAAGGAACAAATTTCACTTTATATTTGGGCCTTAGATTCTTCGTGGATGAAATTAAATGTATTACGCATACATTCCTAAAATTCCAGTATTATCCATTGTTCAAATTGTTATTGCAAAATTACTCGAGTGCTCAAATATGGTAGTCCATATCCCTGCAGTAAAAAAGGATGTTGTGGTCCCATGAAGGTTAGGCCAATCACCATATATTCAAAAATAAGCAATGAAACATAGAAAATTAGATCTAATTTAAGCATAGTTACCTTAAGTGCATCGGTGATGACAAAATCATAGTATATGAGGGAAATACATAGATATGGAGGAAAAGAGTAGAGAAGTAGAAGGTGAAATATGCAAAAATGTATAGATATTAGATGTGGAGAACTAATAAAAATGAGGCTTAATAGGTCGATAGGTGAAGAGTCGTGAGAGTTTTGACCAGATGTAGTCAATGAAAAATGAAGAAAGGTAGAAGAAAAAGGGTCGAAGGTGATGACGACCAAATAAGGAGGAATTCATGAGTCAATTCTACGGTGATGAAGGAATAACAACTGATTCAAAAATTTAGGATCATGAGGTGCAAAGCCATTAAATTAGTTGGAACAATTGTAGAGCAGTTATGGTGGTTGTTGTAGAAGGCCACTCGGCAACACCATGCGGTTGAAGGGAGTCACATGAAGTATTTAATGAAGTATGGAGGTGCTTGGAATTAGAAAGTAAATATTCTAGATGAAAAACCAAGTAGGATTGAGTCCAAAGATGGGTATAAATGCCAGTCTATATTCTTGGAAATGATATTTTATTTTGGGGTTATTAACAAAGAGAAAGAAAGGTAGAATGCCTGTTGAGCATGAAGAATCCCCTCACACCTGTGTGATGTTAATTGTTGAATGAAGTTTATGTTCATGTTGACTAATGAGAGCTCAAAATCATATTACAATCACCTCTTGTAAAGAGATTGTTTCAATTAATTAAAAGCCATAATTCTTGGCAGTTTGTGTGTGTGCTTGTGCTTGTTTGTTTATGTTGTGTGCACTAATTTGCAACACAATCGGGTGGTGTCTTCATCAATTGGTATCAGAGCAGGAAGCTATCCTATGTAAAAGGTCAAGTTTCGATTAGATATGGAAGAAAATAAAACTGTGGTTGGACAGAGTTGTTGAGGTGTTGATTTAGTTGTCCAAATAGGATGGATGGCTCACAAAGGTGACAATGTTCGTGGAATACGAATGCGTAGAGGCTCAGGGGTCACTATCGTCCATGAAACATTTGAAGAATGTGTCTGTATGATCAGGACATTTAAAAATGAGTTGTCATCCATAAAAGAGGCGCAATGGAAATTATATGTTCCTGAATCCCTCAATCATAGTGATGAAGAGGTTGAGGATGAAACAAATGCATCTAATGTTAAGGAAGAGGAGGACCTAGAAGGAAAACTATTGAAGGTGTTGTTTAAAATGAGGGGTAAGGATAAGATGGACATGCCTACCTACTCACGGATTTTGGATCCTAAAGATATGATAGAATAGATCTAGGAAATGGAGATATATTTTGATATGGAATAGGTAGAAGACCCCAAAAAGGTGAAGGTTTCCTATCCAAAGATGAAAGTTCATGCCTCATTGTGGTGGGACAATGTACAAGATGACAGAGTAAATAAGGGAAAATATAAAGTGAAGACTTGGAACAGAATGGTCGCCAAGTTGAAGGACAAGATCCTTCTCGTTGACTACATGATTTCCGTGTTGATAAATTGTAAAATTTGTGATAGAAGGAAATGAATGTGAAAGCATTCACAGAGGAATTCAATTGACTCTTTATTCAACTGGGACAGATCAATGAAGGGGAGGAGGTAGTCATGAGGTATGCAAATGCCCTGAAATATTCCATTCAAGATGAGTTGAGTCTGGCAAGGTTCAGGATGGTTAGAGAATCCTATTAGCTAGCTTTGAAGGAAGAATATAAACTATCCAAGAAGACTTTGACGAGCAAAGGAAAACCGACTACTTGAAGCCAAAATTTTGTTGCCACTAGGGGTCAAACCAATGGGGTAAAGAAATAGGAAAGTCATGATGAATGACGAGAGGAGAGCACAGACATAGATAACACACCTGAATACTGATGGGGAGGTGAGAGCTCTGGTGGTTGAGGAAATTATGGTTGTAGAGTAACTTTTGGGGGAAGATGCATAGACCGACATAATGTTGTATGATATAAGTGTCGAGAACTAGGATACAAGGCATATGAGTTCCCATAATGTATACATACCACCAATCAACAAGAGGCTAGAAGTAGGGTGTAGACATCAAGACTAGTCTAAATGTGAAGGGAAGCTTAGATGAAACTGTTTCGAAAGGAGGTTGAAAATTGATGACACAATGAGCACTATTGCAACTGCTGCAACAAGAAGAGAGGGATTCGATGCAAAGGAAGTCTGTTTTTTGGACAAAGGTGAATATTTGGGACATATGTTGTATGGCCATCATCAATGGAGGAAACACTAAGAATATGGTCTTGACAAAATTATTTGATAAGTTGGGGTTCAAGTGTTTCTCGCACCCAAATACTTATAAGGTGTCATGCCTACAGAAAGGTCACCATGTTTCCATGACACAAAAATATTTGATCAATTTTGATATTGGTATATTACATGATAGTGTACTATGCGATGTAATTCTAATGGATGCATGTCACCTATTGTTGGGATGACCATGTTAGTATGACCAGAACATGGTATATGATGGTCTCAATAATATGGTTATAGTTGAAAAAATGACAAGATATTTTGACTGATTCGCTTGACTAAAGAGAAGAGTAGCCAATGAAAAGAGAGTGGTTACTAGGAGAAGCGAGTGCTGATGTGTTCTGCTAAAGAATTATTGAAGGGGGGGAATAAGAAAAAATACTGCTTTGCAGCCATTCCTGAGGCCTAAGTGCTGACAGGCCGATAGGGGCCATCCTGACAGAAGTCAAAGAAGTTTTTTCAGAGATTAAGGTCATAGTGGTCGATGACATGCCAACTAGGTAGCCACCGACAAGTAGTATATCCCATCAAATCGACTTGATTCCAGGGTCAAGTCTTCCAAACAAGGAACCACTTCGGATGACACTGATGAAAAGTGTTGAGAAGAACTGACAGGTTTAGGATTTGTTGGACAGAGGATTGATTAGAGAAATACTGAGTTAGTGTGTCGTACCCATTGTACTAACACCTAAGAAGGGAAAAGAATAGAGAATGTGCATTGATTCTAGGGTTATCAACATGATCACCATCAAGTACCACTTTTTGTTACCAAGAATGGACATCTTGATTGACTTTTTGAGTGGAGTGACTTACTTCACTAAGATCGACCTGAAGAGTGGATACCATCAAATCCAGATTAGGGATGGTGATGAATGGAAGACATCCTTCAAGATGAAGGAGGGGATGTCTGAGTGGCTAGTTATTCCATTTTGGATGACCAATGCTCCAAGCACATTCATGAGATTGATGAATGAAGTGATGAAGCCATTTCAAGGTAAATTTTTCATTGTGTATCTTGACAAAATATTAATTTTCATCAAAACAAGAGAAGAGCACTTGTTGCATCTTCGAAAAGTATTGCAGAAGGTAAGCCAAGAGAAGTTATTCATAAACTTATAGAAGTGTTCCTTCGTGCTGAAGGAGTTTGTGTACCTAGGATTCATAATTTTAAGACAAGGTATGAAGATGGATCCAGAGAAGGTAAGAGTCATCCTAAAGTGGCCAAAATTGATGAGCGCCACTGAGTTGAGGAGTTTCCATGGACTTGTCATTTTTTTATCGAAATTTCATCAGGGATTTTAGTAGGATATGTGCACCTTTTATGACATACCTGAAAAGAGTTGAATTTAAGTGGACAAAATATACTCAATGAGCATTTGATAAGATCAAGCAGAAGTTGAGGGAAGTGCATGATAAGGTGAAGCAACAACTTTAGAGGAGCAACGTGGCATGCAATTTGAGAGCCAACAAGAAGAGACGATTGCATTCATTTGAAGAATGAAAATTAGTGTACATGCACTTAAGGAAGGAAAGGTTCCCAAGGGGAACGTATGACAAGTTGAAGTTGAAAAATATTGGACCATGCAAAGTCCTTCAGAAAATTTCGGACAATGCATATGTGTTGGAGCTTCTGAAGGGTTTTTGTATATCATCGATGTTCAATGTTTTTGACCTGTACAAGTTTGAATAGGGGTCGATAAGTGGTAGTGAAATGATTGTAGAATGGCATGGACAAATACTAGTCCAACCGATTGGTCAAGTTGCAGAGGTACTTGACAAGCACAAAGTCGGGAGGACCAGACATCGGAAGAAGAAAGAGTATTTGGTCTGATTGAAGAGTAAATACTTAGAGGAGATGACATGGATTTCAAAGGAAATCCTTAAGGAGTTGTAAAGTTGAGAGCTTGACTCTTTTCAACCCAAAGATTTTGATATAGGGGCATCATGTCCCAAGACAATTTATCGGAGATAGACAATAGGGAAGCCCGGAGGACATTCGATTACCTCCAATGGCAAGGGAAAAGTTCAACCAGAGACAAAAGAGTTGTGAGATTTTTGACCAGATGTAGTTGACGATAGACAACAAAAGGCATAAGAAAAAGGGTCGAAGGTGATGCTGATCAAACAAGGAGGAAGTTGTGAGTCAAGTCGTTGACGATGACGGAATAATAAAAAACTAGAAAAGGTGGGATCCTAAGGAACGAATCCATTGGAGTATTTGGAACAATTGTAGAGTAGTTATGGAGGTTGTTGCAAAAGGCCAGGTGGTGAAACCTGTTGAAGGGAGTCGTGTGAAGTATTTAATGAAGTATGGTAGTTTTTAGAAGTAAGTGAATCTTCTAGATGATGAGTCGAATAGGATTGAGTCTTGAGACGAGTATAAATATAAGTCTTTTTCTTGGAATGGATCTTTTGTTTTGGGATTATTAGCAAAGAGCGGGAAAGGTAGAATGGTTGTCGAAGATGAAGAATTCCCTCAAACCTGTGTGATGTTAATTGTTATATGAAGTCGGTGTTCATGGTCACTGATCATATCTCAGACTCACATTATAATTACCTCTTGTAAACAGATTATTTCATTTAATTAAAAGCCATAATTATTGGTAGTATGTGTGTGTGACTGTGCTTGTTTGTTTCCATTATGTAGGATGATCTACAACACACCCAGGTGGTGTCTGCATCATTGTTGCAGAACGAATCATTCATTGAAGGGAAACCAACTCTCTCACCATCAAGCCGCTATGTATACTCTTCTCCAACACCTATGGATTGTCTATACTACTACATTCTTCACGAAGCTTGCATCCTATGTGTGTCTTTGTCATTCTTAAGCTACCTACCTGCATGAGTTATTTTTACATTATGCATGCCTTCCTCCAATTACAGTTTGATGCACCTAAATTGGCCCCTTTGCCTGCATGAGTTTGGCATTTTTTTTTGTCACAACACATGTTTACATATGCGAACTTCCCTTGTTCATGGGTTTTTCTTTATGTGTCTACCTCTGTGAATAGTGTCATTTCCAGGGTGAATATGGGTGGTAGTATGCTTGTGTATGTGTCACTCATGCTTTTCAAATTCTTTGTTACATGGTCCATGAAGTCCACGATATGACATGCTGCATTTGTTTAATATTTTCTATGCCTACATAAAAATACTTTTAATTATTACTCGTCCAATGCTTCTTATATCTTCTAATGGTTTTCATGTATTCATAGATTCAATATGTTATTTTATCCATAGGGAAAAATGCTATACTAGATATATCTGACTTCACTTGTCCCAGCCAATGTGACATTGGAAAGTGACAAAAGTATCGTGGCAAGAGGGGATTGGTATCTGTGCTTCTCTGTACACACACGACAAGTGAAATTAGTAGTTATTTTTAATAATATCGTGGAAAAGGGAAGAAAAGGGGCGATTAATTTTTTTTAAATCTAGAGGTTGAAATTTTATAAAAGTTTTTAAATCTATTCGAGGCATCAAAACTTGTCCATCAGAATCACGTCAAAAATCATAAGCAACGATATGACAAACACAAAGGAGAAATGCAAAAAGAGGCACAAAATTTAGATAAAAGGGATAGTGGGAACAATTTTAATATAATTAAATACGAGTTATGAGATGGTAATGTTTCCTCAGTCGTTATTAGCATTTACTATAAGAAAGAAGTTATAAAAAATATGATACTTTTTACCATAAAATTGTAATAGAAAATATTTTTTTTACTACAAAATTATTTTGCTACTTAATTGATTTCATTACTTAGTCATCTATTTCTCAATGTTTTGTCGGAATAAAGATAGTGAAATCTTGTAACTGCACTTCGGCTACTTTGCTGCATTATGTGCAAACTACCACAGGGTTGCCAGATAATATATTGTGTTTGATTCAGCATGCAAGTTAAAAATACTATCTTCTTGACTATATAGAATTTTATCTAGCTTTACTTGACATTTTATAAAAATACTATTTTATTTATTTAAAAACATTTAAATCTCAAATTTAAACTCCATCTAATATACCCTAGTCTTGGTTATCTTCATTGACATTTAAATTAAGTAAAAGACAAATTATGTTTCATTATCATTATGTCCCCGACAAGGAGATATATATGAATCGTTCACGATAATTATTTGGTGTAGTTTGTAGTAATTTAAAAAAAATAATCTAAGTTAGACTAAGGTTATGTGTTATTTAATTTAATTTATTATTTTTTCAGTTTCTTAAATGTCTATTTTTTAAGATTGTTATTGGTCTCGTGGAGATGAGGTTGCCTTGGGTTTTTGTGCCCCAAGACCCGGCGACTAAGCTGATATCAGCAATGCTATAAATTAATCATAGTCAGATTTCTGGGACAGTGTTTTGATAGCTAAATTATGAATATATACTTTATTTAATGCCAACTTTGACTTTTGGATTGACGGATAAACAATATGCTGACAATTGTAATCCTTAACATTGTTGTTAAAACAACTTTTTATTTCTTATCTGACATCTTACTTAAATGTCACTGACATGCTATAGCTGTCATCCTCTACTATCCTGGGTTCAACAGTGGGTTCAACAGAGGCGTGGTTGTCAAGTGTAGTAAGGTGGCCAAGGTGAGACCACCATCACAATTTTCGAAAGTATGGTTTTAAGAAAGGTCCATGAAGGCTGTAAATAATTGTAAAATATTGAGTTTGGTTAGGAAGTGGAGACTCAGAAGCTCCATGCATGGCATCTGTTTCTTTCTTCTCCCGCTCAACATTCTACTACCCAATCCTCAAAGCTTATCATGGAAATTCTCATAAATTCTCTGCGGCGCATGAAGATAAACAAAGAGACCCCTCTGTGGTTTCAACATCAATTCAATTCTCTGTGGTTTCAACAGCAATCCAATTCAGTTTCACTTATGCACCAAGATGGGATAATGATACCTTGCAAAGCACAAAAATGAACAAGTTTATCTATCACAAATTACTAGTACATCCGGTGCTCGTCTGCCACCCAAAGTAAGTAATTAAGTAATTTGCATTTGGTAATATCTCTGAGTTGTATCCCTTTAAATGTCCGCTATCTGCTAATTTGTAGTCATGATGTGTGATTTCAGGCTCAAAAGTGTTTTCATCATGGGAGGCGGCGAAGACTCCACAGCTGGTGATGGGGAGGTATTACGGCACAAGCACGGCAACAAACCAGTGATGTGTATAAGGTATTACTGAGTGTCTTCATTAAATTATGGTTTTATTGCCCTAGTTTCATGTTCCATGGCATCCTTAATAGACTAGCCACAGTAGTCTCCATTAAGAGTGAAAGCCCATATCTCTTTATACCTATTGTGTAACCGCATCCTACTAACAAGAAGCTATATGCAGTTTCAAAAATAAAAAGGGTTTCTGATCTCCAACAATATGTTTCTCTCTCATTTATGAATTTACTAGAATAATAAAAAATAATCTAGTTCCTCAACCTCACCTCCCCAATCTCTATTTTTGCTGAAATGGTCGAATGGCGGGTATGTTCTTAAACATATGTAGCTGAAATGGCCGAATGGCCGAATGGCACCGTTAGTATTGAGATAGAAGGGAAATTATTTGCACTGAATCAATGCCATTGGCACGCCCTGGCCGAGCATACTGTAGACAGAAAACGGTACAATCTCGCAACCCTTTTCTGATATATGCTACACTAAATTATCTTTAGCTGAAGTGCTAGTTTGTATTGAGATAGTCATCCTTTAGAAACCCATCTGGTGCATCAAGCAGAGGATGGAAAAATCGCCCTCATAGTAATCATTTACAAGTTTGCCAGTCTGACACTTTCATGGCCTAGGTATATTCATAATAAATCTGGATTTGCAGTATCATTATTATGTATATGTGCATATTATATATGCTTACTCTTTATGGTTATAACGGACAATTAATGGATGAAATTAATTCCATTGGGTTATGGAACCCCAGAAAGCTCTGGGCATGGTGAATCCTAAGCACATAAAACTGGGTAGCAGGAAATATTAAATATTACAGGTGCACGGGATCTCTCACCACTCCTTACTGCACGGAGGGAGTCATTTGGACTGTCATTCACACACAAGGTATTCTGTTGTCTAAATTGTTGGATATAATGTTTCCACTACAGTTTGATAGATTTAGTTATTGGTTTGAGATTTGTTGAAAGTTAATTTTCTAACAGTTGGCTGTTAAAACATTTCAACAACCCTAGCCAACATTATGAGCAAGTACCTGTGGGGCTTGGACATTTCCAACGGAGTTGCTCATATGTTCACGTAATAAACTCCAAACTTAATGAGATGACGGGGATGCAGGACAGGACTAATTTGGGGGTGAGTTTTGATCTGTTAAAATAATTTTACAGTGCTTCTTGTTTAGAATATATTGATCCCTAGAGGAAGCAGGCTTGGAAATTCATTTTTTTTTGTGCCTGTCAATAAAAATTTAACGGTTTCAAGTTTTTAGTGTCTATCATTTGACGGTTTAACCAATTTTGCTGACTGTCAATTTATTTATAGTAAGTAAATTATAAAATTTTAAAGAATTTTTTTTAAAGATTCTCTTTGGAAAAATTTGAAACCTCACAGCGGAAGACAAATAATACAATTAGAAACACAAAATATAAATAAATACAATACACATACAGGGAAATAAAGAGCTGACCCAACACAATGGCTAATAATTGTTGGCTAAGTTTTATTAAAAAATTTGACGGGATATCTAGGTTTTAAATATTTTTTTATCTGTCAATGTTTGACCGATTTATAAAAAACTTACATGTCAAATACGTGTAAAATTGAGAAAAAACTTATCTAAATTTATAAACGTCAAATAAACTTTTTAAATATTTTTTTACCGGTTAACGGGTTCATTAAAAACTTACCTGTCAAATACTTGTAAAAATGAGAAAAACATTCCATAGAATGTCAAATTCCAGGCCTGCATGGAAGCTCCAAACACCTTCGGCCACAGGTGCATAGCAGCAAACGGACAAACCATTATTGCAGAAAGCACAGTACGAAATACCGCTAGGTAAAACACCTGAATACCAGTGAGTAAATCTTTGTGATGTTATAAATACATTTATAAGTAAATCTTTGTGGCTGTCATTATATTATATTTTATTGATGTTGATATCAATTTCTTATTCAATTTTTAAGTTTTTTAAAAGGCCCTGAACATATTTTTTTTCAATCATGATTTATAGTCATTTAACTTATAGCTAAAAACATTGAAACATTGATACAGTGATAGACCACAAATTAAGTGTTTCTAAAGGTCCTTTATCCATATTCTACTATTGAGAGATAATTTCCATATCTAAACTAAACACTTATAGGTGTAATTAATTATGAACTGACAGTTGCAGGGTAGTACTAAACGAATTTTATGATCAAAAAACACAATACTGGCCTTGGTATAACACAAATCCAAATACAATGTGGGGAAATCTATTAACAAAACTAGAGGAAGCAACACATTAACAGACTGTGTGATGGCCAGTTTCATGACGAAGGGAGTTGTTTGTATGAGAGATTGAGTTGTTATCCATTGCATTAAACAATGGAAACATAAGTTAAGCAGTCCTTAAGCGATCTACACGTCAAGATCACGTGAATACGAGATGACTAACAGATGGATCGATGAGTCTTAATCGATTAATAACCTGCAGCTAGTAAACGAAAGAGTAAGGCAGCTTTTGTCAGTTATTTTTTTGGCATTGAAGGAGATTTGCAATTCCTCTAAAATGTTGGTGTCTGCCATTAAGCAAATTGTCCCTCCCCGCCTAAATTAGCCAAATTTCCTTTTTCCTCAAATAATTATGAATAAGACATTTAGCTTTAAGAAGCAAAACGTTGCATTTACAACCATGACATGGGAATTAAAGAAAGAAACGAATTCACACAATTGAATATTTGGTCAATATGCATGGCTATAGAATATCTTTCGAGTCATTGAACAATTCATTTGTTTTGTTCCTTTTGCTAACAAAACACAAAATTAATTAATAGTTTTTAAATTAATTACTAATTTAAAAAGGGAATGTAATGATAGCCTTCTCTTGAAAAATCAATTTAAATGTTTGTAATGTTGGTGAAAATGAGTGTTAAAAAGTATTGTGAATGTTAAGAGTGAAGAGATTTTGAGTATCTATTTATAAAGTTAATGAGAGTTATATGTAACATTATAAAAAATAAAAATAAAAAATATTATTTTGATAAGTGAATTGGAAATTTTAATAAGATTTATTATTGATTTTTTTTAATATATTTATTGTCTTGAATTTATGCAAATTTTAAAAAAATTGTAGATTTATTTTGATGTTAAACTTAATATATTATTTAAATTATTTAAATTTTTATGTACATTAAGTGTGTTTATTTTATTTTTTATATTTGGGACAATTTAATATTTTATATATTTTATTTATAATTTATAGGCGATCCAAAATTCTTAATGGACCTATGGAATGGAAAATGTCATATTTTAAATATGACACTTCTTATAATGAACACAAATTTTACCTAGAAAGATCGTATATGGAGTGGTGTCCTCACTTTCCCCACTTTGTATTTAGGCTTGTCTTTATGCCCTTCATGGCCAATTTGAGATGTAGTACTCATTCTGGCAAAGCTGGTAAAGCTCATCCTCACTTTGGATCCATTGAAATAGAACTTGAGTCTAGAGTCTTCTAAGTAGTCAATTCTCTACAATCTTCAAAAGGATGCCTAAGTAGGCGATAACAACAATTATTCTATTTTTATTGAGTTTTAAGTAGGCTATAACAAAATTTAATATATTTTTATTGAGTTTTATTGCAAACCACTAGCTATCACGAATGCAATGTAGGGAACATTGCCACCTCATGGCCCTTGTTTTTATTAATAATTTGTTTGTTTCTCATTCTCATAGCTTGAAATTCAACAAGAGATCAATATATGTTATAAACATAAATTTAAATTTCATCTTTTATATATAAAATATAGGTTATATATTATAATATTTAAATTTATATTATAAAATAAATATAAATTTTCTGTTTTATTAAAAAAAGCTTTGGATTTAGTTTTATTGATACAACATTCATAATATTCTTTATATATTATGGTTAATTTTTTAAAACAAAATGTTATCTATTAATTATAATAATGTATTCAATTTGTTAAATTGATAAACAATAATTATTCCTATTAAAATATTAAATCTAAACTTATTAATTTATTCAATTTGTTGAACTAATAAACAATATATATATAAAAATATTAATTCCAACTTAAACTTAATAAACAATATAACTTATATTAATCAAAATATACAAAATATTTTTTTTATTAAAAATAAACATATTTTTATTTTTGAAAAAATCTTACAATAAATCATTATGTCTGTAAAAAAGAAAAAAAATATTTTAAAAATAAATTACAGAATAGGTCATTGTCTGTGGCGTTTGCTTGTTGTTGTTTACTTTAATGGTTGTTACAAGAAAGACACATGCATAATAGTGACTAGAACATAATAAAAAAACTGGGAATGATCCATGCAAATAAAATAGTTCAATAATTAAGAAAGATAAATAATTTAGAGGTTAAAAAAAAATAACGAGCATCCAGATAAAATTTAGTTAGACATACTCCCTCCATGTCACAACTCTTAATTATATTTATAAAGCCCTAGTGTGAACTAGTGAATTTCAAATGTAAATTGATGAATTTGGCAAAAAAAGAAAGTGAGCTCTTTAACCCAGTGGAGCCATACCCCTTATCTTTGAAAGAAATAGTCTCCATCTTTCACATTTATGGATTTCGAAAGAAAAAAAAGTTCTTTAGAGCCATACCCCTCATCTTTGAAAGAAATTGTCTCCATCTTTCACATTAATTTACGGAAAGGAAGATGTTATTGAGCTTCCCACCATCTCCCTGCTGGGCTGGCTAAATGCAGTGTGAGTGACATTAGCCCACCGTCCCGAGGTGGGAAACAATCTCAGAGACAAATGCCATGGCTGCAACCTCGTCTGCAAGTAATGATGTTTTGTAAAAATAAATTTTATTAAAATTATGTTTAATAAAATAATAGTTTTATAAAAGTTAATTATATGAAGACATAAAAAAATTGTACATACACAGTTGAAATAATCTCTCCGAGTGAACACTATATATATCCTCTACGGGGACAACAATTATATAAATTCAATATTGCATAAATTTGCAATTAACATATATTGATTTGTAACCCTTCGATCCATTGCACATTTATTTAATTAGTAAATTTTCCTTTATAGAACTATTTTAAAGAAAATGTCCGCCGCATATTTTTATGAAATTTTACCATCTTTGTTATTTACATTAACATCTCCACACTCGAGCACTTTGTGCACTAAATAAGTGATAAGAATTAATAGTTTTTTTCTTGTTGTATCTAAGTGCTAATAATATGTGCCTACTACTTTACTCTATGTTAAATCTAGCAGTCGTGTAGGTATAATAGAAAATATAAGTAATTAAAATATTATTATTATAATGGCTTCTTTGTTTATATTTAGGCATTCAAAAAAGCGTGGGATGCACCATGCATGGCACCTTTCAATGCACTGTTGCAAGTACCATTAGGGAAGAAGTTTTTAGTCAGGCCAATGACATTTCTTTGTCCTTGCAAGTTTCATATTTTATTTTAAACTCAAACGTTGAAGTGTATGCTTTTTAAGATAATCAATGAAAAATATCATGAAATTCTATGTTAAACTGGACATTGACATCATAAACTCGTAGATTACATGAACAATACTTGCATCCAAGGAATGATATGCATGGAGTAGAAATGAACTAGGTCAATGGATTTAATTTTCTAGTATCTCTTGGTTTACAATAGAAGGTGACAATGTTATAGACGGCCAAGGCTAGAATTGGTGGTCTAAATCCTGCAAAGTCAACAAACAACATGTAAGGGTTTCTTTCAACTATTCTCTTAAACAATTATATAGATTCCATCTTATTTTGATACTTTTGTAAATTTTGAGACAATTAGCATATATTCATCTTTAGCATATAATTAAAGGCTACATAACAAGTATCCACTACCAATGTACACTTGTTTATTGTTATATACATAAAGATTCCCTATTAAAAACTTATATATACTCACTAAAAGGTATTATGTTCACATTGTAATTCATCCTTGCCTTGCAACAGGGAATCTTGGAATCACTTCGAGCAAAACTATTAATTTCTACCCATTTTACGATGCAACATATCCTAAGTTTTTTTTGCTAGATTTTAGTTTGTGCCAATCATTATGTTGGAGGCCTTATTTGGCCTATTTTTGAAGAAATGGTATATTTATTAGTTTTAAGTTGAAACTGGTTGTTGCATTGCCTCAACCTCAACCTCATGCATTGTATAACCTAGATATCTTGACATGTTTTCCTCTATTTCAATTATAGTATAGCCCAAAGATTTTGACAAGTACTTGTTCCATTACAAATCGAACCATTTGAATGATTCCTTCAACTTAACTAGCCATCTCAACTTTTGATTCATTCTCCATTGATCTATGGGATCTTACATGTGTTGTAAATTTTTTTTATGGGATCATACGTGCAATTGCATGGAATACTCAATCAATAGTTCGTATTGAGAATTCAATTTGGAGCTGAACAAGATGTTGTGGGTTAATCTTCAACATGATGAAGGGAAGTTGGTTCCAACATAGGAAAGCGAGGGAGGAAAGTTGGTTAACCATTCTTGATTTTTCCTTCAGCAATACCATGTTCCTTATCAAAGTCCAAAATTATTTATAAAGACAAATCCAAAGAGTCATGTTAACATTTATCTCTATACGACTTTATAACATTAACAATATGATATGATGGTATGTTGTAGATTTACTAATTAATATCACCAATATGTTATGATGGCATGTTGTATATTTACTAATTAATCTCACTTGTAATGACTTGTAGAGCCTTGTTTCAAGTAGCTTGAATGGCATTGAGACCAAACTTGAGATGAACTTTATGAATTCTTGTTTTAGATATTCCATGTCATCGTCCAAGATAAGACTCCTATATGCTTTCAAGAGTGCATGAAATTCTATGTATTCAATAAAACATAGGTTACATACCTTATAAATGTAGAACAAATGAAACTTTGGAAAACAAATTATTACATATGTGATATACATTTATATTTGTGTTTCTATTCGAATCCAAGTCTAGATATAGGAACAACAATCCTTTCTCATGGAAAATGAGTACTTTCGTGATTTTGTAGTCATAACAATGATTATATATTCCATTTTTTCAAATAATTTTCTATCTTAAGATGACTCGTGATTTTCTGAACAAGCTTATATTGGTGTAAGAAGAAATATTGGTTAAGAGAAATATGAAAACTCTCAAATGATCAGGCTTTGCATAGATATGATGTAGCTATTATTTTCATACTAGCTTGTGCTAAAAAAACCTAAGAAGAATTAGGGAAATATTAGTAGTGGTTCAAAATGGGAATGAAAATATTCAATAAATAATAGTAAATAATTGTAAAATAAATTCTAGACTACGTGAAGCAAATACATAGAAAAAAAATCTACTTTAATATTTTTTTCATTCTTCCACAAATAGAGGGTAAGGGAAAGAATAGTATTTATTTTATTATAAAAAATGGTGTGTACAATAGACAAAAGAGTGCCTCTCAATGGTGTCAACGTGGTCCCTTGCAGTTTTCCAAAGTAGCATGCCCTTGGTCTCCAAGCATCTTTGGTTTCTCTCCACTCACGTGTCACAAGGTTATTAATTCTGTCACAATAATCTTGAGACAAAGCACAGACTCACAAGAGATTCAAGACAAATTAGGCATGAAATGACATAATGGTACTACAATAAGAGGTTATAGCTCTGTATATTCAATAATGGAATGAAAAAAAATAATACAATGTCATTCAAACTTGTATGAATGGAGACAATTGGAATTCACTAGAGGTCATTCGAATTGAATGGATGGGTGTAGCTTAACTGTATGTTAGCCACACTGAACACACCAGTTAAACACTAATCTAGCCATGGTTGACTCTAATTGAGTCCTAACTGAATCAGAGCGGCAATGAATGACTGAGTCTAACTGAATGTAACTCAATATGCATGTCAATCAGTATTGAGGGTGCATCAGTAACTCCAGTCAGCTCCGATGAAGTGAATTGCACTGATACTGGTCATCAGAAGTGGTTGGAGGCGCATTAACTCACTCTAGCTCACCCAAACCATCCCAAAATAGACAATGACATGAGGGAGGTTCCTTTACAACTCAAATTAACTAATTGTTATGTGAAACAACAATCAACTAGCTGTTTGGTGCACTTATGACACTCAAATAAATCTAGAATTGCTCCCTGATTGAAGGAGGAAGCCCAATTAGCCTCCTTGATTGAAGGAGAAGGCTTAGTGGGCCTCCCCGATTGAAGGAGGGTGTGAGTGTGCTAATGCTAATGTCATGGTGTGCTCATTTGATGTCAATTTGAGTCAACTAACTTAGGATAGTGGGTAATTAGGACAAAATTGACCAAATAAGTGTGTATGTTGGGTAAATGACTCCAACACCCACCCTTAAGCTATACTCAGGAGGAGTAAAAAAAATGCATGAAATGCTATGGCCCTGACAACAAAGGCCATAGGTCACCCTGTGCAAAAATGTACTCTAACGATGCTCAAAATAAAATGCTAAGAGAGGAAAGAGGAAAAACCAAGTGGGA
>LPNX010387087.1:40812-75486 GCA_001517045.1 Pseudotsuga menziesii
CTCTTGGTGAAGGTATCTGCAATCTACTCATATGTAGGGCAGTATTGCAGAACTATGGTCCTGCCATGCACCAACTCCCTGATGTAGTGCATGTGTATCTCAACATGTTTAGTCCTCTTCCTGGTAACTAGATCTGTTGAGATATTGATAGCACTTTGATTGTCACAAAATATGACGATGGACAAAGCACTACCAATCTCAAACTCTTAAAGAATTACTTACAACCAAACAACTTGGATGCAAGCATTCATTGCTCCCCTGTACTTGGCCTCTGCTGAATACAATGCAATGGCAACTTGGTTTTTGCTAGACCACCAAATGGGGCCACCACCACACATAAAGACATACCTAGAAGTGGACTTCTGATCTATGGAATCCCCTACCCAATCTAAATTAGTAAAATCGACCAACTCTGCATAGTGAATATCGTAGGATCTTGTGCCCTGAATGTATCGAAGGATCCTCTTGGCTGCCTTCCAATGGAGCTCATGAGGCTTCTGCATATATCTTGATACATCATTCATGGCATAAAAAATATCAACCCGTGAATGTGTCAAGTAAAGAAAGCTACCAATCAGTTGGCGGTAAATTGTGGGATCCATGGGTGGAGTTGTTTTTCCCTCTTCAAGGTTGATTCCTGAGAGGAAAGGGAATGGTGCATCAGTGCAATCAGACATGTTAAACTTCACTAATAGTTCTACAATATATTTATACTGATTTACCATTATCCCATCAAAGTCTTGTGCAATTTTGATCTCCAAAAACGGTTTCAGCGGGCCCAAATCGCTCATCTCAAATGCAGCATGGAGGGCAATTTTTATGAAAGAAATTGAAGCAAGTGTGCTTCCAGTTATCAAAATATAATCAACATATAAGACAATGATAATATTATTACCATCATACTGCAACAAATACACATTCGGATCATATTTGCATCTTTCAAAGTTTTGTGAAAGCAGAAAGGCATCCATCATTAGAGGAATTTTGGGGTCTAAAATAGGCCTCCTAAGGAAAATAATAAAATAATAGTTAAAATAATAAAATAATATTGATTAATTTTGGAGGAAGAANCTTGGCATACCATGATCTTGGGGCCTGTTTCAACCCATATAATGAATTTTGTAATTTGAAAACCAAAGAAGGATATGATATATAGACCTTGGGATGATTCATGTATATTTATTCATGCATTTCTCCATGAAGAAAGACACTCTTGACATCCATATGATGCACCTCCGAGTGCTTGGATGTGACAATGGCCAAAACCAGTCTAATGGAGTCCATCTTTGCCACCGGTGCAAAGGTCTCATGATAGTCAGCTCCTTAGACCTGGGAGAACCCTTTTGCAAAGGTTGTGCCATCAGCACCAACCTTTGTCTGAAACACCCACTTGCATTGAACTAATTTCCTCCCAGGTGGAAGAGAAACTAGCTCACAAGTAGCATTTTTCTGAAGAGACTCTTAAACTCTTCGTCCATAGCAGTTTTCCATCTCAGATATTTCCAAGCATGGTAGTAGGAATTAGGATCTGAACCAATCATTAAATAATAGGTCTCAGATAGAAATGAATCATGACAAGAGAGAGCAATACCTTCTCTTTGTAAATCAGACCGAGTTCTTCTTAGATCAGCAGGATTTCCAATGTTTTCCCCGGCGGAAGAGAGTGTCTTTTTGGCCCACATCGGGAGATGTGTTTGTACTTCAAAATATGATTCTGAACCTGATATATATTTCTCACTGATATCAGATATCATTTCTTTGTAATCAGAGCCTTCACTCCCACTTTCATCACCCAAATGATCAACAGAACATGAGGGAATTTCAACAGAATTTCTTCAACTAGTTCTACCTCTTGGAGAGGCTCTTCAAATCGGACACTTCTTTCAATGAAAATTTGTTTGGTTCTGATATTCAGAAGCTTGAATCCCTTATATTCTTATGGATATCCAATGAACAAACATTCAATACTTTGTGGTTGCAAATCTTTCCTCTTGTCATGTGGAATTCGAGCCCATGCAGTGAACCCAAAAACCTTGAAATTTGACACATCCGTCTTGTGTCCAAAATAGGCTTCAAAAGGAGTCTTGCCTTTCATGAAAGAGTGAGGTACTATGTTCTGAATGTGTTTAGAAGCATTCATGGCCTCAGCCCATATATTTTCATCCAAACTCCTGGCTTCCAGCATGCATGTGGTCATCTCCTTGAGGGCCCGATTCTTTCTCTCCGCTACACCGTTCTGCTGGGGAGTGTAGGGAATGGAGTGTTGGTTCTTGATCCCACTATATGAACATATTTGAAGTAATTAAGAACTTATATATTCCCCTCCATGATCAGATATTAGAGATTTAATCTTTCTCTGAGAGGCATTCTTAACCAGTGCTGTCAACTTAATGAATTATTTCAAAACTTCAGATTTTTTCTTCAAGAAGAAAATCTAAGTGTATCTAGAAAAATCATCGATGAAGGTGAGTACATACCCGGATCCATTCATGGATGTGGTAGGAATAGGTCTGCTGATGTCAGAGTGGATCAGCCCCAAGATACGTGATACACGGCTTTCCTTTCCTCGATCAAACTTGTGCTCATGGTGTTTTCCCACAATACAACCTTTGGAAATTCCTTTGGAAGTTTTGATGGCTGGGAGGCCTTCAACCATGGAATTGTTATGAAATTGCTGAAAGTAATTGAAGTTTAAATGACCAAATCTCTCATGCCATAGTCTACTCACCTCATTTCCATGATTCAGAATAGCAGTGGTCTTTCCATCCACCACAAAATGGGAAAAATCATAGGCCTTAGCATGATGGTTTGCTAATCCTGTTTCAATAAGTTTCCCAGATGCAATCTTAGTGATTTCTACATCATTGGGGATGAAAGTTACTCACTTGGGAACTACGGTATGAGTCATTTGATATACACTCAAAAGGTTGGAGGCCAAGGAGGGTACATACAAAACATAAAAAAAAATGCCATGTTCAAGATTTACAGTACCTTTTCCTTTCAAAATGATGGTAGAATCATCTTCCATGTGGATGGGAATGCTTTCATTGGTGTCCAGGGATGAGAAGGAATCTATGATTTCCATAATGTTATTCGAAGCTCCATATTCTATGAGGAGATATTTGGGCTTCGAGGTGCTTTCCATGAGAGCATGTCCTCTTTCTTGTTGGGTATCGCGATCTTGATTATCTCTCTTCCGAACACTCTCCGAAAGATTGACATTGTTTCTCTCGAGGAGAGAAGTCATCTCATCAAGATTCTTCTTAATGTAGGCATGTTCAGGGTGGAATCTTTTCCCGCAATAGGAACACTTGACTTTCTCTTTGCCTTGGTTTCCTTTGTTCTTGTGATTCTTTGAACCGGAGGAATCTTCTTGTTGCTGGTTCTTTTCTTTAGGCTTTGGAGCATCAAATTTAGCCTTTTGTTTCTTCTACTTCCCTTTACCCTTCGAATCTTTTGGCCCCGAAGCAAAAAAATCTTGATATTTTGAGGATACGAGGATCCCCATCTGTACAAGCTTGTCATGCTTGTTTATGAGGGTCTTGATGAAGGAATCAAGCGAAGGAATTTTCCAATTTGGGGTTGTTAGCTTCCCAGTATGGAATGTTGAAACAAAGACTGAATAATCTGGACCAAGTTTTGAGAGGATAGCTAGGATGAGCTGATCATCATCCTTCTCAAGCTTGCACTGATTTAACTGGAGCACCAAATGCTTGAATTTTGTGAAAAAATCATTCATAGTTCGAAGCTACCTAGATTCATGGAAATCAACTCATTCTCAAGCTGATAGATCCATAGATAATCTTGTTTATCAAACAAGGAAGCGATATGATCCCAAATCTCCTTCGGAGTCTTCAATCTCGAGATGTGGAAAAGAATATATTTGGAGATAGACAAGCATAAGAAAACATAAGCTTCATCCATCTTATTCCAGTATTTTATCTTCTCTGCAGCAACATTAGGCCTTGTTTCTGTGTTCATTGTGACCCAGTAGAGCCCTTTTGAATGGATTTGAATCTCCATATCCTCCTTCCATTGGTGGTAATTGAAAGAGGTAAGGGGATCCATAGAAGAATCCATGGAGATACTGTAGCAAATGCAGTGAAGAACCTGTAAGAACTTGCAATCAACACAAAAAGGGTACCGTAAGGTCTAGAAACCTGCACATTTCAGGTTTACGTCACACCCATCATAGTTGATCAACAATTCATTTACTTGGGGTATTAAGTGGTAAACCTTTGGCTTTTGGTGCAGTGATGGAATTTTTTTTATCTTTTTTGCTCAATTTTGCATGCTAGATCTGGAAAAAAATCTTTTTTTCTTGAAGAAAGAACTTTGTCTCGTCGTGGCTCCGATACCATGTTAATTATGTTACAACAATCTTGAGACAGAGCATAGACTCACAAGAGATTCAAGACAAATCAGGCATGGAATGACATAACGGTACTACCATATTCAATAATGGAATTAAAATCAATAATACAATGTCATGCAAACTTGCATGAATGGAGACAATTCAAATTCACTAGAGGTCATTCGAATTGAATGGATGGGTGTAGCTTAACTATCTGTTAGCCACACTGAACACACCAGTTAACCACTAATCTATCCATGATTGATTCTAACTGGGTCCTAACTGAATTGGATTGCAATGAATGACTGAGTCTAACTGAATGTAACTCAATTTGCATGTCAATCAGTAGTGGGGGTGTATCAGTTACTCCAGTCAGCTCCGATGAAGTGAACTGCACTGATACTGGTCATCAGAAGTGGTTGGAGGCACATTAACTCACTCCAGTTCACCCAAATCATCCCAAAATAGACAATGACATGAGGGAGGTGCCTTTACAACTCAAATTAATTGATTGTTAGGTGAAACAACAATCAGTTAGCTATTTGGTGCACTTATGACACTCAGATCATCCCAGAATTTCTCCCTGATTAAAGGAGGAAGCCCAGTTAGCCTCCCTAATTGAAGGAGAAGGCTTAGTTGGCCTCCCTGATTGAAGAAGGGCATGAGTGTGCTGATGTTGATGTCATGGTGTGCTCATCTGATGCCATTTCAAGTCAATTAACTTAGGATAGTGGGTAATTAGTCCAAAATTGGCCGAATAAGTGTGTATGTTGGGTAAATGACTCCAACAAAGGTAGGAAAATATCAATAATGGATGAAACAAGAAGGCACAAAAGGGGCTTCAAGGGTTCCGGTAGAAATTTTGGCAGAGTGATGGTATAGTGGAAAATGGAGAATAATGAGTAAAATAAGGGACCTTCACCATTAATTTATAGAAATAATTTCCCTAGGTTTTTGATTGTGGTATTAGGAAGACCTTGGTATTGGCCTATGGTATTGGGTTCCATTTAGGGTTCCCCAACTCTTTTGAATTTCTTGAATGCTTTTTCTATTTTCCATTTTCATTTTTTCATTTTTGGGGGTTTTATCCCTATTGGGGGGCCTTCCTTCTTTTCAGGGGAATATTACACATTTCCCTATTGTATGGAAGGGAAATAATAATAATGGGCCAATTCACTTTTATACTTTAGTATTTTTGGGTAAGTGAAGTTGTAATGTGCAAAAAATGAAGAATGGGATGGTGTAGCTAGGGAATAAGCATGGTGTGCAACTGTTTGGTGTTAATAGATTCCCCCCTGATGTGTTATCCTATGATGTCTATCTTTGTTTTACAAAATAATAAGTGTGATGGTGGTATGGAGAATGAAGACTGTATTGGAGGGTAGATCAATCTCTTCATCGGGACTATAAGGACCAAATTTGTAGATGCAATACTCAATATGGATGAGGTACATATAATCTCAAATATATAGATGAGGCAGGCATTTCCATGCTTGTATCAATGTCTCAAGATATACAAATAAGAAATAATCCCAAATGGGACCTGATTAATACATGAAAACTATTGTGTACATCATAGGTGTCCCATAAGGATTCAAATATGGAATGTAATCATGGTTCAAACATGGTTTATTTAAAGAACCAAGACTATAATAAAATGCATTTACAAAGAATTAAATATCACAATAACTGATGCTCTACTAGAACATAAGGGGTTCAACAATTGTAAGGACTCAAACAAGTGAGACTCTAAATATTGAAGTATAGTGTACTTCATCTATAACAGGACAAACTAGGAAGCAATGAGGTCTTCAAAACAGTGTCGCCAAAGCATCTTGGATATCTAAAGGAACATAATACTTAAAGGGTCCCCAAACATACTCATCAATGTTTTAGATTCAAATAATATATGGGTCTTCAACCAAATCATGAAAGAACCAATAGCATGTACAAATGTCAAAGGTGCGATGATGGAGCTAGTGTTGAGCACGTGAGACACAACACTTATAAGGGGTAGTAAGGACTCCCCTCAGGTTGTCCATCGAAACTAATCAATGACGGTGATGAGGCCAAGGTACAAGGATTGTTGGCCCTAGGATTTTTTAATTTTATTTTGGGTATCAGTTTTGAGGAAGCGTTCTAAGTGTGAACGGAGCTGTGACAAAGTGGTTTGGAAAAGTGGACAAGTCCAAAGTTGTGGTCAAGAATTCAGGGAAGCAAGCTATTTGATGGAGTCCAAACGAAAGGTTCGTTAGGAAGTTAGAAAAGGTTTTCCACTTACATTAAAAGGGATGCCAGGTTAGTGGGTGCATGATGAAGGGAAAAAAGAGCCTATAAATATGTAATGGGTTGGGATTTTTGGGGTTAGATAGTTTGGTGAAAAGACACGTGATTTGTTTATTATGTCAAAGTGAAGTTGACGACCTGTTTTTCTATATATAGAGGTATAAGGTGTGTAGAATCACAAGGATGAAGTTAGATCTACAGGCTATGTGTGCATATATTTTGTAATGGGTTATTGAGAAGATGTATGTTGGATGTGTGTGCAGACTTAAGCATTCTTATTACTACTCTTATTAATAATGAATGCTTTTGTGGTTTTTCATGTCATGGTTTTCCATGTTAAATCTCTATTGTCAATTGGCCCTAATGTGCGTGTTTCTTTATTATTTTCTTATTAATGCATCAAATGATGAATATATGTGATGAATGGATGAAGTAATAATTGAATGGATATTTATGCTATTGTAGTTATGGTTAAATTTTATGTTTGAATTCAATAACATATGTCACAATGGTCAATATGTCGAAGTTCCCTTAGTCAAAGTTATATTTTTGTAGTATGGTAATGTTCCCATTCCTTGCTACATAAAACTGGTTCTTGTAGTCCCCATAGGTACCTCGGGTGAGATCTCATTTTTCTCTACAGGTGTGATGAAAGGAATAAAACCATTTTGAGTCAATATCGTGGGTATTTTTTGGTTTGTTGATGTTTGGACCTGGGTTGTCTAAGATTGTGACAACAAATGGTTCTGTTTTTGGGACTGGGATTAATGTGAAGGGGATATATTTGTGTGGTATCTTTAGAATCCTGAGATTGATACTTGGATTGATTAGAAGACAAAAGGATTTTTCTCAAGAAGAAAACAAATATCCATGACTAACTCTGTGATAGTGGATAGGTACATAGTCTATTTTGATATCGAGTAAATCTTCTTTGGCAAGTTTCCAATTCGACTGAATGAGTGTTTGTGGAGGTAGACATATTAAAAGATGAATTTCTAAGGGGGTAAGCCTGAAATCTCAACAACTTAGATGATCTAGTGAATGAAGAGTGTGAATAATCATACATCACAGGATGTCGATTATTGGGTTGATAGTATCCTAGAGGGATATATCGCTGAGTTTTTTGTCAACACTATCAATTCATACAATGTTGTAGAAAGGGAGTTCTTTAATGGGCCATATGGGATATATTTGAAATCTTTCAAGTTGTTGATCAAGATGTTATTGTGTTAAAAAGGGGTCTTGAGGATGAACTCCAATGAGTAAAGCGATTGTGTGGAGAGGGCATGGGTATTGATGAGAGGAAGGTCTAGGAGAATGAGTGGAATAAGCTGAAATGATAGGAAGAGAATAAGGTGATATTGATGAAGAGTGCGGGTTCTTGAGGAATGGGAAAATATTTTGGTCGAAAAAGAGGATAAGGACTATGAATAGGAGAGAGAGTTGTAGTGCGTATAGAAGGGGAGACTACGAACCATTCCCACAACTCGATAACAAGTATTTTGACAAGGAAGAAGAATACCAACTCGTTTCATAAGAAGAAGAAGAAGAAGAATATGTATATATGCACCGGACCCAAGGTTGTAACATACCCAATTTTCTACATACATCTCCAGAGACAGAGGTAAGATCTAATAGTTTGTCACAGTGTTTTCAAGTAAATCAGAATAGTAGCAATAGTCAGAATAATGGTACACCAAATAGTAAAGTTCCAAGTAGTTGTCCTATAATTTCAAGTCAGACACTACCCCAGAGGCATAGAATGGAGGGGGTTACTATGAAGATACCTGTGTTTAATGGGAATGGGTCAGAGGATATAGAACAACGCTGGTTCCTCTGCAAAGTAGTGTGGAATATTTGATAAGTCTAGAATGAGGATATTAAGAGGGATAAGATGATAATGACCTTCCAGGGTCCAGCATTGGACTAGTATATGAAGTTTTCTATCATCCCTGTTGGAACTCCATAGAAGACATTAGCTGAGATTCAAGGTGGATTAAAATATGAGCTTAAAATACAAATTTTGAGTTGCAGTGTATCACATAACTGAAGGAGATCAAGCAGTCATCGATTGAATCATTATGGGACTTCGACCAAAGTTTTAAGACTTTGATGGATAAGGTGATTTTTCGTATGTCATATGTCTAACAAAAAAAATGGTTTATAGCTAGATTATTTTTTCAGAAGAAAAAATCTAGACCTTGATATTCATTAAGAATCAAAGGGTATTTTATAGTGCAATCATAGCTGGGAATTTTTCCAAAACATATCTCCACAGAAAATGTCTGAAAATGAGTACAGACCACAAAACAAACTAGCCAAAAATCAGCTAATACTGTGCATAAAAAAAGATCAAAAGTAATCCTTGATGGAGGCATCAACAGCCTGCCAAGAGCACAATAAGAGAATAGAAATATTATCTAGATATTCCCTTGGGGCATTTCTAAATCCAGCAAAGGAAGTAAAAACTCAAAATGAATCAAGTGCCCAGAAAAGAAAAAGAGACTGAGCTCTGGCACATAGTTCTAGAAGAGCTGTAAATCTACACCTCCAATAAAGATTTCCTAATATGTTTCAATGAAGGAACAATGGCCCGAGGCCAAAGAGAGGGCATATTTGGATAAACCATCTGCTCTCATATTGTACTCTCTGTAAACATGTCGAATTTCCAACAAGAGGAAACTATCAATCATATGACTGATGCTTTCACACCAGTGTCCCAGCTCAAGAGAAGAAAAAGAGGCCTTGTTATTTTCTCAATTAATGATCACCGATGAGTCACCAAAAATATGCAGGGAAGGGAAACCCATGCCCTTTGAAAAATATAGTAGGGCCCATAGAGATAGAAGCTCTTCCCTCGTGTTTGTACTGAGACCACATCCCAGTTTGATACTGAATGAGTGTGCACTGCTGATAGCAAGGAAAATTCCTGCACCTCCCAGCTTGACTATTGTTGCTCCATCAAAGAAACCATATGTTTAAGCAAGGACAAGAGCTAAACCAATGATCTGAAATTTCCTTTTTATATTTGGGACCGGATAACTAAGCATAAGGTATTCCACCCGGTCGACAGTGATGTAGAGTGACATTACTATGTCTTAAAAAATTCCATGGTTTCGAGTTTTCCAGATGCTCTAGTACACAAAGAGAGAGAGATATCATAATTTAAGGTCCTGAGTGAACCAACCCTCCAAAATGTCGAGGAGAGAGAGATCGAGACGTGGTGGTCTACACTTATAAACATCACAGCGACTAGAAAATACACATTTAGTAAAAATGTGACAAACAAATTCCTCATCCCTGTAGCATAAACAACATCTATTAGGCCCATTCCAGCCTCTTTTAATGAGATTGTCCCATGTTAAAATATGATTTTCAACTGCTAACCATAGGAAACATTTGATGTTCAATGGGATCTATGACATGTTACCTCAATTCGACTAGTATGTGCCAAAGAATTCAGTTGGAAAGGTAATTGTTTTACAAAATTTCCTAAAAAGTTGTCTAGCTATAGTTAAAGATGAACAAGCAGTAGAATAGGTGCATATTTTATTAAATGAAACACAAGATGAGGTTATACAAGATACAAAATTGAATCAAATTCATAATAAAAGAAAGACTAGAAGGGAAGTGCACATGAATGCTCATATTGGGGATTATGGCATGGAATTTGTCATGTTGGATATGGGATCATATATTAATATTCTTTCCAAACAGACATGTGAAAGTATGGGGAAACAAAATTCAGTGTGGTCTCTAGTCCATATTAGGCTAGAGAATGGAGGGTGTCCTTGTTGATGTGGAAGGACTTCATAATTTTGCAAACTTTGAGGTTATAGAAATTATCGACAAAACCAACCCTTATCCATTCTTGTTGGGTATCTATTGGGATATTGAGAATCAAACGATTATTAATTTAAGAAGAGGATATTTTCATTCAAAAATTCATAGATAAGAGTGCTTATGCCTTTGGATCCATTGGAAGGCCAGAGGTATGTGGAACCTACCAAAGGAGAACATGATGTTGGTGAGTTGGATAACATTTATAACATTTATTCCTCATTAGGTGACTATGTCAGTCGTACAACTGATGGCATGTTGAGCTAGAGAAGTGTTAGTTCATTCTTGTCGGACTCTAGTGAGGCATTAGAGAATTGGTGGAACCTCTTGCATGGGGCTTCAATGCAAAAGTGTGCTCAATTTATCAAATCACTATGATGGGTCAAAAAAGAGGTATGCGACTTTCCCACTTATGAAGGATTTCCTAATATCGATACATTTCTGGATGAATTTGAAATTAAAGTGCCATAGAAACAACAACTATTTTCCTTGGATGTGCCCTTGAAATCTACTTCAATAAGGTGGTGGGTTTTTCATAAACAATCAATCCAAGTTTGGTGCTAGTGTCGAAGATTACTGGAGATACGATTTGGTGAAGGAACTTTGTATGTTGGAGAGATATATGGGATTGACTAGTCCTGTCAACCATATTAATACTTGTAGTACCATTTGGAAGGTTGTTCATAAGTAAGAAAGGGTGCACATGTTCATACATACATTGGATATGATACCAATAAATTGGTATACATCACTTGAATTGCAACGAGGAACTATAGATTCAGATGAGTTAGAGAGAAGATTTAAACAGACATTTAGTTATGAAGATGAAACTCCAGTATTGGATGAAGCCTTGTAGGTGATAAAAGCTAATATTTTTGTAGAAATACTAGTGCTTCTCTCTAATGTGTTGCAGTGGACTATGACAATGGAAAACATGATGGAGTGTTGCAACATTTATGGAGAACCTTAGTATGATGACTTGATAGACATACATCTTTTAGAATCTGAGGGGATCCAAGCTCTAGAAGGACCCAGAATCTCGTCTAACAGATACTTGAAACCATTGAAGATTAAAAAGGTAAATATAGGTTCTCCTGAGAGTCCTAAATTTGCAAAAATTAGTGATTAATCTAATGATGAAACTGTAGGGAAGATTACAAACATGCTACATGAATTGCAATATTTATTTCCTACAAAGTTTTTTGAGATGAAGGAAATTGGATGCCTTAGAGAGATGAAGATCCATTTGAATCCAGAAGGTAAACCTGTTAAGCAGAGACCGTACAGGATGAATCAGAGATATAAGTAAAAACATAAAACATAGCTTGATCGAATGTTGGAAGCAAGTATTATCAAGCCTGTAAAAGATTCGGAGTGGATCATTCCAATGGGTTTCCAAGTCAAGAAGATTGGTGAGGTTCACATTTATGTCGAATTATGGAAACTGAATGATGCATGTTTACATGATCCTTTCCCTTTCCCATTTACAAATGAGGTGTTAGAAATGGTTGGATGACAAAAAGCATATCCATTCATTAATGGCTTCTTGGGTTATCATCAAATCATAATTGCTAAAGAAGACCGACACAAGACTGCTTTGTGATAGAGTTGGAATGCTTCCAGTATACGATAATTCCTTTTGGTATTAAGAATGCCCCTGCTATTTTTTCTAGAATAGTTGTCAATTCTTTCAAATAATTCATTCATAAATGGTTTTTGGAAGTATATTTTGATGAATGGATAGTGTATGGTCTAATAAAAAATCACATTGAAAGTATCATATTAATGTTAGAATGTTGTAGACAATTGCAGATCTCTTTGAATTTGAAGCAATGTATCTTTTGTGCACCATTTGGTATATGTCTAGGTCATGTTTTATATAAAGAAGATATGTTGATGGACCTTGCAAAAATTGATCTTATAGTGGACTTTCCTCCACCAACTTTAGTTAAGAAGCTATAGATTACATTGGGTCATATGGGGTATTATCAAAAATTTATTTGGGGATATGGTGAGATTACAATCCTGATGGATAAATTTCTAAATAAAGATGCACATTTCTAATGGAACGATGAGTGTCAGTAGAGGCTCAACACGTTGAAAGAGAAAATGGTCACAACACCTATTCTGGTTTTCCCATACTGGTGAAAGGAGTTTCATGCGCATGTCAAGGCATCCTCTGTTGCTCTGGGCACGGTACCTTTTTATCCAGGTGAAGGTTCAATTGATCAATCGATATAATTTTCTAGTAGGAAGTTGTCAATGGTGGAAAAGAACTACACTACAATAGAGCAAGAAGGACTTGTTATGGTATATGCATTACAAAATTTCAAGCATTATTTGCTGGGGGGGGGGCATTTTAAAGCATTGGTATCACTGTGTCTTAGAGCATGAGAGACCAATGATCTTGGAAGAAGCTCATGATGGGGTGGAAGGAGGTCATTATGTAGGGAAAGATACTGCATGGAAGATATTATGAGATGAGTTGTGGTGACCTACCTTGCATTGGGATTAATATAAGTATTGTAATAGCCGCAACATCTATCAAAGGACTAGGAAAAGATCAAGGTGAGATGAAATGCACTTGGTACCAAAAGTGTTATTTTAGGAATTGGAAAAGTGGGATGTGAATTTTTTGTGGGTCGCATTAACCAACTAGGGAAAAGGATTGGAGAAAGATATATCATTACTGCGACATATTACTTAACAAGATGGGATAAGGATTCCCCTATAAAGGCTTGCACTGTTGCAACTCCTTATAGGTTATTTTTTGAGAACATGATTACCATGCTTGGATGTCTGAGAGTTATATTAAGTGATAAAGGTACTCACTTTGTTGATAATACTATTAAGGAACTTACCAAATAATTTAAAATCCATCATAGGAAGACTACTCCTTATCATCAATAGGAAAATGGTATTGTTGAATCCTTTGACAAGATTTTGGAGAATGATTTCACTAAGGTTTGTAATGTGAACCATGATGATTGAGAATTGAAAATACCTGTAGTATCGTGGGTTTATCAAATTACTTGTAAGAGATTGATAGGTCAGACACCGTTCAGATTGTTATATGGACAATAATTCCTTATGCCTATGGAATACATTGTACCAAGTTTATAGATTGCTTTTTTCACCAGTATGTCTAATACTGGTGTTGCCAAAGAAAAATTGTCATAATTACTGCAGCTTGAAGAAGATCATTTCATTGCAATATTTTAGCAACAAGTCCAAAAAGAAAGACAAGAAGAATGGTATGATAGACATATCAAAAGGAAGTAGTTCCAGTGAGGGGACTTAGTTCTACTCTACGAAAAAAAGTTTTTGAAACATCTTGGTAAGCGTAAAACACATTAGTTAGGCCCTTATGTTGTAAATAATGTTATTGAGGGGGGCACAGTTTAGTTACATAATTTAAATGGTCATCCCATGGAACGATTGGTCGATGGGATCTATTTAAAGCCTTATAAGGATAAAATTCTTGCACTGAAGTTGTACATATCCATGCAATTTTATTTTTGGAAACTCCACCTTTTTCATAGGTTGAAGTCTTGTATAGGTATCAAAGTATTGTATGTCTATCAGTAAGCTTGGGGTTGGTCGAGGTGTTGTTCTATCGCAATTGGTTCTGTAGAAGTTGGAATCCCCTCAAATTCATAATCAATGGACATTAAATGACTTATTTTAAGGTTGAAATAGTGGTGGCATTAGTGGGATATTATCATAAATGATAAAAAAGACTCAAGTGTATGAACAGATTAGTTTCCACCCTTGTAATCCTTTCCAAGATATGGTCGTATTCATTGAACATGTGATTGGACATCCTATCTACATGGGGAAATCAATTCAAAAGGGCATGATACCCTCCCATTGAAACTCATTGTGTTGAGAAGTTGAAGATTTTTTAGCAAGCCAGAGTTTTTACAGTCACCCAAATACAAAATAAGTTACCGATGAATTGCAACCATGGATATTGACCTATCTAGCACCAGTGTTATTTGAGGGTCTACTATAAAAACAATGCAAGCTATTACAATTATTGAATAAAAACCATAACTGGCCTTAGTTCAGGTTCTATTCAATCCAGCAAGGAAGAAAAGAACTACTAATCGACAAGGGAATCCAGAGGAATGAATGAAGGGAACCCATGATACTAAGGCCTATAGATCTAGGTCTATGACGATGTTTTTAGGTCTAGATCTAGGTCATGGATGTTGGCTGGGAATAATCTATTTGAAGGATGCATGGCCCAAAGTCTATGTCTACTGCATATATGGGATGGTTTATAGAGTTCTTGGCATTACTGATGGTGTAGGTGAACTGGTTCTCCCTGTAGAGTCTCTTGGTCTCCCCCCAAACATTGGGATTGTAGCATATGTAAGGTCCATTTGAAGGGTACCACCTAGCCTTTTACTCCATGAGCAAGAAAAAAGGAGGCAAAACTTAGGTGGGATGTTAGCCAGTACTATGTCCATCACTATACTTTTTGAAGGTAGCTGGGATAGGTTTATGACTAGGTCTTTGATGAGGCCCAGGCATTTGACCTTCCTGGAGTCAAATGAAAACAGATCATGGTAGGGTTTTGTAATGTTGAGGCCAAGTTCGTCCATCACTTATTTTGGTATTAGGTTATGGGAATCTCTTAAGTCCAGCAAATAGTTGTGAAGGATTTTATCATGGATGTTCAATGATATGTAGAAAGGTGGGCAAGACTCATCCATCTCTTCAATCATAGGACCTAGGATTACTGTGGGATTATCATCTTGCAAGTTCACAAAGTTAGCATCCATGGGTTCCCTTAGATGAAGAGATTTCAGTATGGATGACTTGAAGGAATCATTCTTCATCAGCTCTATCAAGGGAAAAGGGATTTTTAACTTCTGAATTTTTGACTCAAGATTGAAAGCATAGGATAATTTGTCAGAAGTTCTTACCTCTTGTGGTATGGTTTTGAGATGAATAGGATCATGGGATGATGGATGTAATGGCCTTTGCTGCTGTTTTGGAGGAACAATCGTCTTCTTTGCAGGAGCATCAATCGTTTTAGTAGGAGGAGCAGGCTGCTTTGTAGGGGTAGGACTCTTCTTCACAGGAGCAATGATTCTGGATCTCAAATTATAACCTTCTTGATCATCTTCCCAATAAAAATATTATTCCATGATCTGCTCATTCATGATGGCTTCCTCATATCCTACTTGTGTTAGGAAAGAGAGATCTACTTCATCTTCCATACAGTTGATATTGTCTTCTGCCTCTCCTTCTTCCTAAGAAAACTCTTGTTCTTCTTCTAGCATAGCATTCTAGAAAGGAGCTCTGATTCTTTGTTCCTCAGCATGATTCTTATCCCTTTGAAGGATTTGAGCTGGTGGGTTATTTCTTCTGTATGGAACAAAATTATGGTTTCTGGGAACAAAATCATTTGGCCCTTTACCTCTCACATGTATTTTCCCTCGATATTTTAGTCTAGACATCTGTTGAGGCCTGGGAAATCACAGGCAGCAATAGCAAGGGATTCTCCCCAGTCAACGTTCCCAACTAGCCTGTGACTGTTTGGTATAGGGAATCCATCCAGTTTGTGGTTCGGCTACCATAGGTCAAGTAACAAAAATAAAGGGTTTTACCAGTTGCGGCCCGGTCCACCGTGTATATTTTTGTATTTTTTAACTTTAAGTATGATATGCAAGTGCCTATCTAACATGTATATTGATAAAGAGTATGAGGAGCGGTCACAATGTGATGCGCAGGTTCTTATCTCTCTTCTTAAACTCTCTCGCATCTAAATCACACATAAAATAGAAAACAAGACTAACTAAGCCATCCCTAGGGAGCAATATTGTCATATAATGAGTAATGTATTACTTCTCATATGTTAAGATAAATCACAGATAGCTTTTCTTAGAATCAAAACACATAAACCTGAATAGAGATATGCACAACAAGATAGCTTGTCGTCTGTTAAAACATTCATTACTCATAGTGGAAATTATCATAAAATAAACCAAAGAACATTCATACAAGAACATAGGTTCAGAAATTTAGAACGATCTCATTGTTAATGAAACACAGCTGAAAACAAAATAGTTCCCCTTCAACATTGTTCATTTCACCATATTCGAACATTCCACATAGCACTTTCTCCAACAAGCAAAATTGTAATTTTATTATTGCAAAATGAAATTGTTCCTCTTACAAAAAGTTTTTTCACAAGTTTCACTGGGAAAAATCCCCTTCTCTATCTAATTCTCCTATACTTATACAAAAGGCAAAACCTTTTGGGCTTCCCACAAATGACCCTTGGGATTCCCTAACACTTCATCTCCCACAATTTTCTCATATTTAGTGCTTATACAATTTACAATATATTACATTTAAACAAACTAATAAAGAACTTAAGTGGAGGGCCCCGCTTGATTGTTCAGGAACTTCTTCCATGCTAAAGCTTCTGAGGCAATGTTCTCAAATTGAGAAGGTTTGAGAAAACGAATATTGATTTCAAATTTGGCAACCTGATTTTTTATCACTTCGATCCTGACTAAGCTTAAGCGTAATTGATCTTCCAACAACTGTACACTGACCACTGAATGAGCTACCTCATCTCTCAAGATCTGCTCATCCAGAGCCTTGATCTGTTGAATTCTCTGTTCATCTTCTTGATATCTATTCTGTAGCATCTCTATGAATAGGTTGTGGTCTGGAAATGTGTCCATTCTCTGCTCAGCAGCCACCTGGAAACGGTTGTAAGTGATCAAAAGTCTCCTGTAGAACTCAGTACAAGCTCCCTTCATTTTCTTTACAACCTTCTTAAATTCTTCAGCTGTGTTTATGGCAAACTCTAATAAGTCATAGTCTTGTTTTAAGCCTTGTTGATCCTTTGCTAGTAGGTCTGCAGGGATCTCCTCATTGGCCTCCAATCTTGATATTCTTCCCATTAGGAATTCTAAAATGTCCTAAGATCTGTCCACAAAATATGAAGAAGTTTCCAAAATTTATTCTAGTCTATTATCTACCCGCAAAACCTTGCACCTCTCTTTTTCTATGGATACTTGTAGCCTATGCATTTTTCTTCTTTGGGATAAAACATGTTCTTTGAAAGGCTAAATGCTGGTTTTCTATTCCCTGGCTTCTTCCAAAGATGCTGCTAATGAAGCAATTTATTCTTTAAGCTCTGCTGCTTGCACCTGAGATTGTTTCTCTGACTCCTCCAAAGTAGCCTTTTGTAATTCCAGCTCCCCTATCTTACTTTGCAGCTGGTCCTTTTCTACATGAAGACTTTCACATACTATTTTCAGCTCATCCTTTTCTGTCATTAACTCTTGACATTCCTACTGCAATTTTGCTAGGCTTTCCTGGGCAACCTCCAAAGACATCTTCTCTACTTGGAGGGACTAGAGCTCTGCCTTTGAAGACTTTATTTCATTTTGCATGTCTTCAAACTTCCTTTTCAATTGATTGCTTTCCTCTCTCTCCCTTTGTAGCGTATCTTTTAGTTGGGTAGCAGCTTTCCTTGATTGCTCAAGGTCAGTCATTATCCGATCCACATTATCCTCAGAGGCATGGATCAATGCTGCTCCAGCTCGGATAGTGAATCTTGGGTACTTATCCGTTCCATGCACCAAGGTTGTATCATTTATCACCTTCCCTGCTTGCCCCCTAGTTTCAACTCTCCTCTTAGTCCTATTCACAATTATTTTCTTTTCCTTATCATAAAAAATGGTATTGAAGTCTGGAATTTCTTCCCCTTTCTTTTTTTTCGAAAGGGATCAGTCTTAGGCTAGAAACAACAACCTATCCTAAGGTGCTACTAGCAATTGCATCAGGGTCTTGAGAATTAGGATTATCCAGATCCTAAACCTGAGTGTTTGTAGGGTCGAAAGTTTGTTGCTTTGTCATGGACCCCGTCGATTTTAATCTTTCAGCCTCCTGTTTCCTGAGTTCCTCATCCTCTCTCTTTTTCCCTTCTACTTCTTCCCTCCTGGAAACTTCCTCTACACTCTTAGCTGCTTCTTGTTCAACTTTCTTCTTTTGTTCTTCCTCACTTCTAAGCCAACTTTCAGCCCCTTCTGCTAGTCTCCTAGCCTCTTCTTCTCTTTTCCTAGCCTCCTCTTCATCTTCTTTTTTCTATTCAGCTTAGCCTTTCCCACCTTTAGTAGTGATCTTCTTTTTGAATCTTCTTTTTAGTGCAGTCATGTTTTTTGCATTTCGGAAAATTGATTCATCCTTATCCCAATGGATTGTATATTCAAAATGCACATTGAATTCCTTGTAGTGTTTTGCGACTTTATTTCGAGAATCATTCCTATGGAAATTTATTTCTCCAAAATGAAATTTCTCCAGTTCTTCTACAAACTCATCATCCCTTTTGACTCTTGAAAACTTATAACTTCCCAATCTGAATGGTATGGGAGGATAAGTTGCCTTCTTGTGCTCAAACAAAAAACTCCCTATGCCATCCAAGAAAACCTGCCTGACTGCCTCCCTGTGTACCACATAATTAGTGGCATATTTGGGAAGCAGTGAAGGTGCTCTGGAGTAGCCATACATTCTAATATACATTTCATCCTCAATTAAGTAGTAATAAGCATACTCCTTAATGACTTGCAACGCCTTTTCAGACATGCAATTGCATTCCTTCAAGAAAATCATTGTATATAATGGCATAATAAAGTGTTCACACACTTCTTTGTAATGACTGTAGTACGTATGCACTCATAATGGCTTATAGGCTATGTATACTGGTGTTCTATCTTTGTCCCAAATACACCTTAGGTTTGGGAATGACTGGGTGCATAGTATGCAATCAATCAATATAGAGCTCATGTAGAACTCCGATTTTTTTTGGGACACCCCTCCCAAGGCTAAAGCAATGTAAGCTAAGAGACTATTTGACACAATGTTTTCCTAGTTGAACACAGTCCCTTGGGTGGCTACATAGAAGATGATAGGAACCCACCCCAACTTAGAACTTTTACTGTGAGCTCTCCTAAAGATTATGTTCAGCATTAAAGCAATGAACCTATAAGGGGTTATTAAGGTGGCTGTGTCGTATTCCCCTGATGGTTTGGTTCTGAAACTCTTTCCAGGTACCAGCATTCTTTTCAATGTTTCAACTAGGTCAAGATTAATCTCCTTTAGCCAATCCTCAGTCAAGTAAACCTAGGCTTCTGGTAAGTGTTAGGGTAATGATACATAACTAGGGCTATAAGAAGCATAACCATGTTTGTCAGTGTTGGCCAAAATCATGGTATTCACGTCTGCCCTGGGCAGAATCCATCCAATTACTTCTAAGCATGGGAAAAGTTTAGGCCTGGTAGCAATCTTCATCAAAGCAGATCTTTCAATATTAGCATATATAGTTTCTTCTTCAAAACTAGTGTTAGGTACTTCATGGTGTGATATCAATCTATAAATTCCCCCCCACTTGTATTCAAGTTCCACTTCTGTGGTGCATCTGGTGTCTTCGTAAGTAAACTCAACCTTTGTGAAAACTTCTACCTCAAGTTCCTCTTCCACTATAGGGGATTTCTTTTTTTGCCTTTTAGACATCTCGTACTTAGTTAAAATTCCCTATCATACAAAAAAGTCCTTTAGGTCCTGTTGAGCTGTTCAACCAATATTCAAAAAGTGAAGACAAAACTACATAAGCATTTACCTCGGTCATGCTAGTCATGACAGAATCTATGTAAAACATAGAACCAAATTTAACTACCAAGTACTTCTGCACAAGATAAGTCTGCAAAAAAAAAACTAGATCCTTCCCACGACTAAAAATTTGCGTGATCAACCAATAGCATCATTGTTAGAATAATCAACCCATAGTTTACCCACTTAGACATTAATTTCATTATTTTTGTCTTATTTGCCTAGTTCATGTGTCCCACCTTGTGCAAGTTGTCATTTGCCTATCTATAATAGTCAAACTTGCCTTATTTGACTCATGTAGCACATGGGAGAGATAAAGGAATCAATTCTGCTTTATTCCTGGCCTCCTAGGTGCCCTTCTATTTTTTCTGCTTTATTGCCTGCTTTTTTAGTGTTTTAAGGCAAAAGGAAAAGCTAGACTAGGTGAGGTTGACTAGTTTTTTGTCCTACACATCCTCCTCTCTTTTCTCCATGCAAAAGCATGTATGAGCTACCATTCCACCACTCTTTAGCTTGCCTAATCCTTTTTTCCAATTCGTGAGCTCCATGACAGATTTGGGATCAACTTTTTACACCTATGGGGGATTTGCTTATTTTTGGTAAGCCTGCTTTATGCTAGATTCGAATTGCTCCTCATGCATTCGAATCCCTGATGTATGTTATTTATTCAGCAACCTATGTTATTATAGGGTTGGCTATTGTACACTAATTTAATACAGTTTAGTGTTCAACTCCAATTTTCAGTCTCTTTGTAAGTGATTTTGCATGATCAATTGTTAATTGTTGTGAGTAAAATTAATCTATCACCTGGTTCAATTTCCACATGGTATCAGAGCCATTGTAGGTTGTTTCTCTCCTTCAAAAATTGTTTTGCAGGTTTGACATCAGTGACTGGGAGCCTTCTACTGACAGCCGGGACAGATTTTCTAAGCTATGGATTAATCGCAGAAAACTATCTTGACTCCCTTCAATTTCTTTGAATGGAAATCAGAGATGGAGATACTGTTGAGAGCGAAAGGCCTCTATAGGGTGACTATGGCAACAGAAGCAGAGCCCAATGCAGCTGCAGAGAAGATAAAATGGCACAACAGGAGGGATGAGGCTTATGGCCTCCTATGTCTGAGTATTTCCAGAGACCTTCTTTTCCATCTTGATGGATTGACATCACCGAATGAAGTATGGGAGAAGCTGGCTAATATTTTTGGAAAGACAGATGAGATGAGGGGACATCAAATCGAAAATGAGCTGATTTCTCTGAGTCCAAATAGCTTTGAATCCATGCAGTTATATTTCTCCAAGTTCAAAGCACTAGTTTTGCAGTTGAAACAGTGTGGTATCGAAAATAAAGATGATCAGCTCGTACTAGCCATCCTCTCAAAGCTAGGCCCTGACTATTCAATGTTTCTTTTGACCTTCTATGCCACAAAACTGACAGCTCGAACCTAGAAGATGCCTAGCCTTGCAGATTTCATGGAATCTCTCACACAAGAACAGGACAAGTTGGTGATGATGGGAACCATCAAACCATCCAAAGATCAAGCTTTGATTGCTGGAGATTCGAATGTGGATTCAAAAGGCAAAAAGAAAGCTAAAAAGCCACCTGAGCAAAAGAGAGACAAGAAACAGTCTCCGGAGGATCCACAAGGTCCCAAGAAGAATTACCAGAATAAGAAGAACAAAGGTGAAATGAACAAGTGCGCATACTGCAATAAGGGAAATCACTCTGAAAGCTCTTGTATGAAAAAGCAGATAGACATGCTGACCCAACTCCTGGAGAAGAATGGCATATCCCTTCCAGAAAGCTCAAAGAAGAGAGAAGGAGGATCAAGTTTAGATGACAGAGAGAGACTTCATGCTCTAGTTGCTGGCACATCAAGCTCACCTAGTTTTATCATTGATTCTAGAGCTTCAAGACACATGGTTTCGACTAAGGAGGCCTTCTCCTCATTGGACATGTCAAAAGGACCATCTATTGTACTGGGAGATGACTCTCTCACTGAAAGTAAAGGCAAAGGAAGGATAGATCTTGATCATGGTCAGTTCAGCAATGTGCTATATGTGCCTGGTCTCACCTCCAACCTCCTGTCAGTGTACCAGATGACCCACACTGGGTCTCCTAAGAAGGTCATATTCTCCCCCGATGAAGTTGAGATCACAGAGATCTCAACTGGTAGAGTCATTGCAAAAGGAGTTGCGAATCATGCTCAAAAGGTATACATGTTCTCACACTTCCTACCTTACTCAAACCCCTCTGCTCTTCTCATTCATGCTAATGAAGCCAACAAGCTATGGCATGAAATATTTGGCCACCTAAATTACAAGTATCTTTCTGATCTTAGTGAAAAAGAGATGGTCATAGGGTTTCCCAAGATAAAATTTTCCAGAGTCTGCCAAGGTTGTATCCTAGGAAAACACCCAGAGCACAAATTTGAGAGAACTAGTCATGAGAGAACCTCTGCACCCCTCGAGCTGATCCACAGTGATGTTGCTAGCCCATTCCCTCATATGTCCATGAGTCAGGCCAAATATGCATTGACTTTCATTGATGACTTTTCCAGGTATTGCTGGGTTCACTTCCTGAAACACAAGTCTGAAGTTTTTGCCCTATTCAAAGTCTTTAAGGCTTTGGTTGAAAACTAGTCTGGAAGGAAACTCAAGGCCCTCAAATCTGCAAATGGTGGTGAGTATGTCAAGTTTGAGTTTATTAATTATTGTGCAGATGCAGGTATTCAGATGCAGCATTCTATCCCTTACACACCACAGCAAAATGGTGTTGCTTAGAGGAAGAACAGATCACTGAAGGAGATGGCAACATGCATGATGGAGGCCAAAACTTTGCCACCAAAGTACTGGGCTGAAGCTATCAACTGTTCAGCCTATATCCAGAATAGGGTGCCTCACAAACAACTTGATGGCATGACTCCCTTCGAAGCATGGAGTGGGCACAAGCCAGATGTGACCCATTTCAGGATTTTTGGCTCAAAGGCTTGGGCTAGAATCCCAACAAAGAAGAGGAAGGCTTTGCGGCCCCAAAGCCAAGAGTGTCTTTTTGTTGGATACTCTAAAGATTCAAAAGGGTACAAGTTGATAAATTTGAGCACAAACAAAGCCTTCATTGAAAGGTGTGTTCAGTTTGAAGAAGAACCCCTTGCAGCAGTGGAAGTTGGTGAAGCCTCTTCACCACCTGAACCTCAAGAAGTAAGTAAAGAGTTTGTTGAACATGCTGATTCTGATTTTTCTGATGGATATGAGTTTATTGCAGACCCTAACAGCCCCACAAGGCAAAAATGGGCATCCAAGACACTACATGCAGCAGGTGAGCTAGCTGGGGATCCCAATGACCCAAGGAGGACAAGATCTCAGTTTGAGAGTGGTCTGTGCATGAAGGATCCTATGTTTGATGAAAAATGATATTTGATGGTGGAGTCTGATCCTCAAACATATGAAGAAGCAGCAGGAGATCCAAGATGGAAAACATCCATGAAGGAGGAGTTCAGCTCACTCCAGAAGAGCAACACATGGGAGCTAGTGGATCTTCCTCTAGGAAGAAAGTTAGTCCAGTGTAAGTGGGTCTATAAGAACAAATTTGCTGCTGATGGTTCACCACTGAAGTACAAGGCCAGATTGGTAGCCAAGGGATACTCATAGGTTCATGGCATAGATTACAATGAGACCTTTGCCCCAGTGGCAAAGATGGATTCCATCAGGCTAGCTCTAGCCATTGCAGCCTCAAGGCAATGGGAGGTACATCACATGGATGTAAAATGTGCCTTCCTGAATGGAGATCTCGCTGAAGAGATATATATGCAGCAGCCTCAAGGTTTTTCTACTAACCCTTCTCTTGTGTGCAGATTGAGAAAGTCATTGTATGGGCTAAAGCAAGCCCCCAGGGCTTGGTATGACAAGATCGATAGCTTCTTTCTATCACTGAATTTTGTTCGGTGAAAATCAGATCCAAATGTATATTTGAAGTTAGTTAATGGTTCATTAATGATCATTGTGTTATATGTTGATGACCTCCTCATTAGAGGAAGCTCACAGGCTGAGATTGCTTCCTTAAAAGGAGCTATGAACCAAGCCTTCTCCATGACAGATTTGGGGCTCTTAAGTCAATTTTTGGGCCTTGAGATTGCTCAAACCAAAGCTGGAATCAAGGTGCACCAGTCCAAATATGCCTTGGAATTTCTGAACAAATTCAAAATGAAGGATTGCAAAGCAAGCAAAACTTATTTCCTTTCAGGAGTGAAGCTAGAAGAAGCTGATTCTTCACTGATGGTAAACAATACACTGTATAGGCAATTGATTGGATGTTTATTGTATCTGACACATAATAGAAATGATATTTGTTATGTAGTAAGTGTGGCTTCTATATTCATGGATCATCCTCAAGAGATCCATTGGAAAGTAGCCAAAAGGATCCTTAACTTTGTTCAGGGAACAAGGACACATGGGATCTTCTATAAAGCAAAATATGATCTTGATTTGATTGGATTTACTGATAGTGATTGGGCAGGTGATAGCACAGATAGAAATTCCACTTCAGGATATGTGTTCATGCTTGCAGAAGGGCCAATCAGCTGGTCAAGTAAGAAACAGAGTGCCATTGCACTCTCATCTACAGAAGCAGAGTACAGAGGAGTTGTTAATGCAACAACTCAATGTTTATGGTTGTAGGGTTTACTTGGAGAGTGTGGCTTCGAACCAGAGTACTCAAATACCATCTACTATGATAACTAGAGTACCATTAGAATCTGCAAGGATCCAGTTCAGAAGCAGAGAACCAGACACATTGAGATCCATATGCACTACATCAGAGAACTTGTGCATGATGGCACCATTCACCTACTCTTCTGCTCATCTTCAGAACAAGTAGCTAATATCTTCACCAAAGCATTTTGTGAGAAGACCTTCAGCAATCTCAAATCACTGATGGGGATTTCTGATCATGCTGTTCAAGCATGAGTGAAGACAAGATTCTACAATTTTGTTTTATAGTCCATGTTTAAGGGAGGATTTTCCCAAATTGGTTTTGCCTCTTTCCTTGTTTAAATGGACATGCAGTATGTAAAGGGTGACTAAGCCTTGTTTCTAGGCCCTATAATTTTCTGATATATTACTCATAATTCAGGCTTAAGGGGGGGTGTTATAATAATCAACCCATAGTTTACCCACTTAGATATTAATTTCATTATTTTTGTCTTATTTTCCTAGTTCATGTGTCCCACCTTGTGCAAGTTGTCATTTTCCTATCTATAATGGTTAAACTTGCCTTATTTGACTCATGTAGCACATGGGAGAGCTAAAGGAATCAATTCTACTTTATTCCTGGCCTGCTAGGCACCCTTCTGCTTTTTCTGCTTTATTGCCTGCTTTTTCAGTGTTTTAAGGCAAAAGGAAAAGCTAGACTAGGTGAGGTTGACTAGTTTTTTTTCCTACACATCCTCCTCTCTTTTCTCCATGAAAAAGCATGTATGAGCTGCCATTCCACCACTCTTTAGCTTTCCTAATCCTTTTTTCCAATTCGTGAGCTCCATGACAGATTTGGGATCAGCTTTTTACACCTATGGGGGATTTGCTTATTTTTGGTAAGCCTGCTTTATGCTAGATTCAAATTGCTCCACATGCATTCAAATCCCTGATGTATGTTATTTATTCAGAAACCTATTTTATTACAGGGTTGGCTATTGTACACTGATTTAATACAGTTTAGTGTTCAGCTCCAATTTTCAGTCTCTTTGTGAGTGATTTTGCATGATCAATTGTTAATTGTTGTGAGTAAAATTAATCTATCACCTGGTTCAATTTCCAAAATCATGGCTTCGCTAACAATGTATAATTGCCCCTTGTAAAGAAAACAGTCTCAAAAACTACATCCTCAGTGCTATCGATTCCCAATTAAATCGTCCCATCGCCAATCCCATTCAAAACGAGGCACAATCTCAAAAACCACGACCCTAGTCACAAACACGCGAGCGACCAAAAGACCAGAAAACCAAAACCTTTGGCACTTCAAAAAAAACCAGGGAAAAATGCCTTCCTATTGCAAAAGAAAAGGAAACCTCCCCCCTGGACGGCCATACACAAGCTGGAGAAAACTAGTGCAGACAGCGTAACGCTTGTTTGCACCAGTTTCTCAAACAGTCAGGTAAGTTTTGAAAATTCATAACAGCCCCGTAGTAATCATCAGGAAAACAAACCCCCCCCCGGATGACCATACTTTCGAGATGACCTAGATATACGCTGAAAAAAATCGTAAACCTAGGTGTCCATTAACCACGGAGGTGGAAACTAACCAAGGCCAACAACCCTAGTTCGAAACTCAAAAGAAGGGGTAGAATTGAAAAGATTAGCCTACCTGGAAAGGAGCTGTGCAGCTGACAAGAAGAATCTGAAAACTTCCATGGTGACGCCACCTATGAAGGAGCTACCGATAGTAAGTACAATTCCCCATTCGAAACGACAATGACATCGTAGGCACGGGTTTGTAAGTAAAATAATAGGAAAAAAATACCCCAAATCCCTAATATATACATCCTGGTAAAAAAAAACATTCGGCAGGAAAAACATGACCATTGGGCGGCGGAGTAACTAAGGGATCGGTGATCAAGTCCGCTAATACGCCACAACAGTAGAAGATGAAACAACTGCGAGTTCCGTAGTGCCAAGTGAAACATCGGCAAGAGAAATAAAATAACTCCGCATCGGAGCTCAACTAGACTATAGCCTTGGACCATAAGTTGGTTGGAACATCGCAACGACGGAAGCTGTAAAGACAACGAGTTTTGTAGACCAGTCAAAATTGGAGGGGAAACAAAAACGACTTAAACGAAACATCAGCAAAGCGACAAACATAAACCAAACTAAAGTGGAAGAATAGTCCCTTCTAGAGCTGCAACGGTGGAGCAAAATAGACTAAATCCTTGTGAATCAAAACTAACAGGAATAAAAAAAGATTGAAACATCCATCATGGTTCTCGCAACATGTCATCCGCAATGGTGAAAGTTGTAGAGACAAAGAGTTTCAACAGTTTTCCAATAAGGATGCCGATAATAAAATAAAAGAAAGCGCATCGGAGGAAAGTACACTTTGGATCGGATCTTCACTCAACTGCATCTCCACAACGGTGGATGCATAGTTAACTGTGGTTCCGATTCATAGCCTCAACGAATTTCGACAACGGGGTAAGAAATCAATGTAATTCATAAAAACAGCATCGGCATAAAGATATTCTTTTAATAATCATCAATAAAATCAAGCAATCCCAAACAAGCTAAGCAAGACAACATTAAAAGGAGGGTCCCAATTTTTTTAGAAATTTGGGAAATTATTGCAACTGCAACAACATCTCAGCTGTTAAACTATCCAACATCTCGGCCATTTTCTCTATTTTATTTTCTGATGAAGAAGCCCCTAGAGGATCTGAGGGTTGCTTCTTCCTCTCCACTTTTCCCTTAACCTTCTGAGATGCAACGATATTGGAATCAACTTCAAGAGAAGCACCTTGCATGAGTGACAAAGAAGCTGATATTCTTTCTCTCAGAAGAAGGAAGAACTCAGAATTAAAGGCATTGCCATAGGTGATTTTGGTGAAAGTGTTAGTTGGCTTGATTTTAGTAGGGATCTTGCTAAACATTTTGTTAAATCTTTTGGTGATGTTGGAAATAGACTCACCATTTTTCTCTCTTCATATTGCTAAATTCAGTGATATAGTAGAGGTGGTCTCTTATTTCTCCCCAATTCTTCAAAAATATGTCATCTAGGGATTCAATGCCTGCTATTGATCTAGCAGGAAACTCTTTGAACCATTTCCTAGCTTGACCATCTAGACTTTGCACAAAAACCCTAGTCCACACATCCTCTTGTTCAATGTTTATATTCTCAACATAACTGTAAAATGCCTCTAAGTGTTCTTCAATTGTGAAATCTCCCTCCCCAGTAAACTTAGGCATGTATTTTAGATCATCTCCAGTAGGAATAGCAGCAAGGGGGTTAGGCAGATTCAGAGGGGCATATCTGGCAACAAGGATCCTTTCTATTTTTATCAAAGGGACATTCATGTTGGATGTGGGTATGGAAAGGGTAGAAGGAGATACTGTTAGTGTGGGTAGTGGTAGATTTATCTCAGTGGAGTCGCCAGGGATTGGATCTACACAAGCAATAGTGCTTGAAGATTCCTCAACCCTAAAATTTTCTGATGTATTTATAAATTCCTGATGTAGCACCCCTTGCAGCTCTGGAGGTCTGTCTTAGTGAATCCCTAGCTCTTCTTAGAATATCTTCTGGATCTAAAACAGGTGTTACTGGTGGCCCTTGAGGGTTTTCTCTGGTACTTGGTCGTCTTGAAGCCACCTTATTCCAATGGAGTCGTCAGATAGATGATTACAACCGAAATAATGTACATACTTTTTCTATCATCAAAGTAGGATCTATGTCGTCCCCTAGGGAAGCTGAGCTCCAATCTCCTCTCCTTGACAATGGTGCCAATTTGTTAGCTCTCTAGGAAACTCCTCTAGGTTGTAGCTCGAGGATGCCTAGTAACTTAAATGTTTTTAATGGTCTCCTAGATGGATCAAGTCAAATGACCTAAAGGACCTCACACACTCAAGACATGCATACAACTCAATCAAAAGATAAGGCTTCTAACCACCAATGTTCATAGGGTTGATAATAAGGTGAATAAAAGGAGAACTTACTGTTGGAGCAGGACCCCGCAGCTACAGAAGAAGCTGCTAGTTTTGGCGGAAAGAGAGAAGTTTTGGCAGAAAAAGGACAGGGCAGAGCTACGACGCCGTAGCGCGTTTCCAGCTGGAGAGCAGAGTCGGAAACCATGACTTTTGGGATAGAAAAGTCAAGAAGGCAACGGTACCTGAGCGGCCGGGAGAAGAAAGCTCAACCACTGCATTGAAGACAGTGGCGGAAGACAGGAGGGCTCAGCAACCCTCATAAAGAAGAAGGACCAATGAGGCTCAGGCATTGAAGGCAAAGAACAGAACGAGAAGCGGTGCATAGTACCCATGGTCAGTACCGGGAAGCATGGAAGACTGCAGAGAGCTGCAGTGTGACGGGAAGCGGCTACCTAAAGGACAGAGAGGACCGACTATCACTATTTAGGGTATGGGTTTACTATTGGGACAGGCCCACAGTGTTGTAATGGCGCGACCTTCGGGCTGCCTATAAAAGCTTGCATTTTTGTATTGTAAAGGGTTAGCTAATCAGTCAGTTAGATAGTGGTCAGTTGGTAGTTTTGTAGAATCAGGAATCAGTCAGACAGACTGCGTTGTAACGATCCAGACACCTAGTTGTCTGTGAGTCATTTGAGTCTGTATGTAACCATTCATAGAGAGAACAGAGAGGGAAGGATATATTGGAAGAAAGGCAACATAGAGATAGACCAGAGGTCTAGAAGAGACCTCGCGCTGCATATGCAGTGCAACAGACTGTGCTAACTTCCCTCAAGATATATAATAGAAGCACAGTTTGGTGGACATAACTCCCATCCCGGGGGTGAACCACGTTAAATCTGTGTGTTATGTGTTGAATGAATGTGATTGTATTTGCTTACTGTTACTGGCTATTATGAATGTAATGTTAGTTGCCATAGATGAATGTATGTATTGTTCCGCTCATAATAATGCAAGAGGATAAAGATAAGTTGAAGCATTTTAGTAGGCTATTTAAAGACTCCTTTACGTCTGTCTCTAATGACCAGTTACTCACAATATACTTCTGAGAAGTAGAGTTTCATACATCGGCACATTCAACGTTAAGAGCGCAAAGTCGTAGTGGTAAGATATCGCAGAGAGGTGGTATCGCATTGGCAGAGGAGCTGCGGTGCGCAATACTGCGAGCTGAGGGCTTAGCGTTGAGGAGAGGACGGGTGCTCCGCGGTGCGCAGAGACGCGGTAGGGTTGGGAATATTGTGAGTGAGTGGAAATAGTGCGACACAAGAGGAAATCGTGCGACTTGAGCAGGGTCAAGCATCGCACAGGTAAAAAGCCCTGCGAGCAGAAGGGGATGAGCGATGCGCGGAGCCAGTTGATCTAGTGGCGCGCAGGAGTAAGAGAAAGAAGAAGTAGGATGAACAGAACCTGGTCCAAGACACTTGAGTATTGGCCAACCCATTAGATTCACTTCGGGTGAGACTTCAGATCGCATCGCGGTCTGTCGCCGAAAGGGCCAGTGAGTTTGGGTGTTGTTGATTAATTATAGTAAACCCGGGTCTACCCATGCAATCAACAAATGGTTCCGTTGCCGGTTTAAACGACTAGGAGTCAATGTTCTATTGGCATCCTATGAGAGAAGAGTTTCACCAGTGGCTGGATTCAAACTTAAGGGAGTTCGCCAAGCAAGAGAATAGGAGTCCAAGACTAAGCACAGAGGCCTGGCTAGAGAAGCATATCGCTTCAGACATACACGCTATATTTTTTGTAACCTACGGAAACGAGCTTTTTGATTGGTTATCCAAGTTTACAGATAGAAACATATTCAAGAAGAAAAGAAACATCGTCTGGACACCGGAGCTGATTCAGACCGTACAGAACCTTGACAATCCGATTACGAGAGCAGTGGACTTCTGGCTTACTAGTGTGCTAGAAGGCTACGTTATAGAGTTTGCAGTCGACCAGAGAAAGAGCTTCAGCGCAGCCGAACGATACTTCTTCAAAGGATATCGTGGTAAGTACCTAAGATCTCTAAACTTGTCCCTTAAGATGCTGCTATATGAAAAAGGAACAATGGATTTAGTCTCAGATGAATAATTAAAGCTAGTAATGTCACAAGAGTTTGAAAGTGATTTTGATGACATTGGACGAACACGGAGTGGAAAGAAGTATAAAGTAGCATTTAGTTCTCCTATATTTGAAGACAGTTCAAACAGTATTAGACAGCAGAGCCCTAGCACCACCGAAGAACCAGAGGGGGGTATCCCTTACCACCCCTATACTCCACAGAAGCAGACAGGGACTCAGAATAATCCCGTAGGTACTCCATCTAGTAGTTCACAGTCAGTACCTACTCCCGTTACAGCACCTTCACCTACACCGCTGAGTGGTATTACTCCAGTCAGTCAGAACCCACCACAGAGAAATAGAATGGGAGACGACATGAAGCTACCTATTTTTAAAGGTACAGGAGTAGAAGATCCGGAACAACATTGGTTCCTATGCGAAGCTATGTGGACTATTAAAACAATCAACGATGATAACCTTAAACTTCTACAGTTGGTTACCACACTCAGAGACAGAGCCTTGACATGGTACATAAAGTATACTACATTACCCAAGATTCTCGACCAGGTCAAGAACGCCATGATTAAAGAGTTCAAGAAACCTAAATCTGAGTCTCAGTGCATTACAGAGCTTAAGGATATTAAACAGCTACCATCAGAATCAGTATGGGACTTTGACCAGAAATTCAAATCTCTTATCGACCAAGTAAGTTTTGACTTTGCGCCGGAGCAGCATAAAGAATGGTTTATTGCAGTGCTGCTCCCTCACATCAGAATACCACAAATGCAACAGAAACTCACTACTCAAGATGAGGCGCTGGAGATGGCAATGAAACTAGAGGCTTCACCTTTAGCAGAAACCAGTACAGGGATGACAACTCTACAGACCCAGTTGGCCAACCTCACCTTATAGATACACGAACTTAAAAAAGGGAAAGAGGTTATGCAAGACATATGGTACATAAAGTGCAGAGAACAGGGCCACAGTAAAGACAATTGTCCAGTCTTTGCAGAATATTTAGCGTCAGGGGCTCCTAACCCCTTACCACGAACACGAGGGCCATGGTGTGAAATATGTAGAACTCAAGAACATCCACCTCAGCAATGTCCTTTGCTTCAAAAGTATGTACAGACACCTAAAAATCTCTATTGTATCTTCTGTAAATCCGTCGGGCATGATCCACAAGATTGCCGAGCTTATGATCTCCTGTCAGAAAGAACACAGGATGTGTACTTAGTCCAAGCAGACACACAGGGTCCAGCAACAGGAACACAGCCGGCTCAGCCGTATGGAGGCCGAGGAGGAGGATTCAGAGGATGAGGCCGTGGAGGAGGCTTCGCAAGAGAAGGAGGTTTTGGTCAAGGTCATGGACCAGTCACTTGTTATAATTGTGGAATTGTCGGACACTATGCTAGGGACTTCCAGAACGCCACTACTACTTGTAATTACTGTAAATCTTACAATCATACCATAGAAGAGTGTCCCATCTTGATAGCTAAGATCAGAGACCCTAAACCAGTTGCACACCAGAACATCCACCTTATTGCTGCTGAACCTAAGGAACCAGAACCAGCAATTAACATTGTGACTCGGAGCGGTGCTTCCACCAGTGGCACATCGCAGGAGACCGGACAGAACACAAGTCAGGGGTGGGTGCGCAGAGCTCCTACTAAAGCAACTGCACTCAACCTACAGAAGAATAAGGAGACCTTTCATGAAGCTAAGGCTTCCTTTGATGAACCTACACTAGCAGGACCGCAGGTACCGCTGTCTAGGGGTGTATCGCAGCAAGTACCTTGTAGCAATAACCCTGAGCAGGCACAGCAGGCTACCACATCCGGAAGATGTGACGAAGATGAATCGACAGGAAGTATACAAGCCTTCCTGCACAGCTGCTTGAAACTCCTAAGAAATGATAAAGCTATTGGTGAGCTACAGCGTATGATAGATCAGTGTCAGCAACCCTCTCTCTCGGACAGTGCCCACCGCGCTGTCCATAATATTACAAGACATGCAAGGACAGGAAGAGAGATGAAATTCACAGCCCAGATCGGTGAATTTGAAATGGATGAGGTTGTCTTAGACCTAGGATCAGAGGTGAACGTTCTAACCAAGCAGACATGGGAACATATGGGTAGTCCTCAGTTAGCTCTATCACCTATCCACCTGAGATTAGCTAATCAGCAGCGAGTATCGCCATTGGGTCGATTATTGCAGGTGCCAGTTGATATTGACGAAGTCTGTACTTTTGTGGACTTCGAGGTTATAGAAATCATTGGTGACAGTCAACCATATCCAGCACTACTGAGTATTGATTGGGCAATTGGCAGCAAAGCTGTCATTGACGTAAAGAAAAGACAAATGACCTTTGAGGATGCGCGGATCCGGGTCATCGCACTGCTGGATCCTTACCAAGGACCTAGATATATCGAACCTATCCGAGCAGAGGAAGAGGCACATAATATGGAGAGTCTCTACCAGATGACAGCCAACCAGAATGACTATATCAATCCCACTGCAGAAGGGCATATTAGTTGGCAATGCGACAGCTCATGCGCATCGGATTCGGATGCTGGTCTAGAAAACTGGCAGAACAGACTTTACGAAGTATCATCGCGCAGATGTGCGTTTATAAGTAAGTCACTACGATGGATTGGTGCCGAGATCGCTGAGACTCCACCATATCATGGTCTGACAGACATACAAGATTTTATTGAACAATTTGAGCAACAAACTCCCCCTGAACAGAGGATCGCAGCTATGGACCTCGCAGTTAGAGCCACACCTGCAAGATGGTGGTATGCACATAAAGAAAATATCGCATCATGGGATAACATCAAAAGACTGATGGCGATCAGATTTTCTGACGACAGAAGGTATGCTCAGCACAAGTACACAGGAGAAACTGACCCCAGGGTACACATTCAGATATGTGAACAGAACTGGTCGGACATTCCAGAGGATGAATGGGTTCACAGATTCATTCACACATTGGACATAATTCCAAGGAATTGGTACACAGAGACCGAGCTGCGCAAGGGAACAACCACATGGCCTCTTATGACAGACAGCTTCCTACTCACGTTTGCATTTGAATCAGAACACCCAAGTGTTGCCCAGGCCCTAGATATCATCAAGACTAAGATCTTTGAGGATCACACTATCTCAGTACCAGTCCAACCTGAGTGGACTATCCAGCTAGAAGAGGCGTTGGAATGCTGCAATTTCACATCAGAATCAGAGGAAGCGGATGAGAATCCTCGCAATACCAACATTCCAGAATCAGAAGGCACTCGCGAAGTGGAGGGACCACAGCTAGAGATTCCAGCGATCACCGAGCCCATCAAGATTAAAAAGATCAACATTGGCACAAACGACGAACCTAAGTTTGCCTCAATTGGAGACTACTGGAATGATGAAACAGTTGGACAGATTGCAGACCTACTACATGATTATCAAGACCTATTTCCCACCAAGTTCACAGAGATGAAGGGAATAGTTGGAGACTTGGGAGTCATGAGGATACCATTAAAGGAGGATGCTAGACCAGTTAAGCAGCGTCCATACAGATTGAACCCGCGATACAAAGAAAAGGTAAAGGATGAAATTGATAAAATGCTAACAGCAGGCATCATTGAACCAGTAGAGGAAAGCGAATGGGTTAGCCCTATGGTAGTACAAGAGAAGAAAACAAAAGGGGACATAAGGATCTGTGTTGACCTACGAAAACTCAACGATGCATCACTTCATGACCCATTTCCAACACCGTTCACTGATGAAGTATTAGACAACGTGGGAGGACAAGAGGTCTACTCCTTCACTGACGG
>LPNX010387087.1:75719-192935 GCA_001517045.1 Pseudotsuga menziesii
TCGCCAAGATTGCTATCATTGTAAACCTTCCAGCACCTAATTCAGTCAAGCAACTGAGGACAGTACTTGGTCATACCGGGTACTACAGAAAGTTCATCAAGGGCTACGCAAAGATTACAGCGCCGATGGAGAAATTGCTAAAAAAAGATGTAAAATTCCTATGGAATGAGGAATGCCAACAGAGCCTAGACATACTTAAGAAGAAGATGGTTACAGCACCCATCCTAGTATTTCTGGATTGGACTAAGCCTTTCCATGTACATGTGGATGCATCCGGCATCGCATTAGGAGTCGTCTTAACCCAGCCAGGAGAAGGGGATCTTGACCATCCCATCGCATATTCCAGTAGAAAGTTATCAACAGCAGAAAAGAACTACACCACAACAGAAAGGGAGGGTTTAGCTATGGTATATGCGTTGCAGAAGTTCAGGCACTATCTATTGGGTGCCTCGTTTAAAATGTTTACTGATCATTCCACATTGAAGTACCTAGTCAATAAACCAGTGTTAGGGGGGAGAATCTGCAGATGGTTACTCCTCTTTCAGGAGTACGATTTTGAGATCATTGTGAAACCAGGCAGATTGAATGCAGGACCAGATCATCTGTCGCGGCTAGACTCAGGAGAAGAGCCCAGTATCCTAGAAGACAGTCTGCCAGATGCGCCGTTGTTTTCTATACAGATTGCAGATGAGTACTATGCCGACATTATTCAATTCCTCACCACAGGAGTAGCACCTGACGACCTTACTAAACAGCAAAAGAAGCAGTTGGTTGTCAAGGCAGCAGACTTCACCCTCATTGCAGGATGTCTATACAAGTTAGGTCCGGATGAAGTTCTGCGCAGATGCATGATGCCACACGAGAGAGACACCATTATCAAAGAGGCTCATTCAGGAACCGCAGGAGGACATTTTGCAGGAAAACCGACCGCGTAGAAAATTCTAGACGCAGGCTTGTGGTGGCCTACATTGCATAAAGACACAAAGGACTTCTGTAGATGTTGCGATATCTGCCAAAGGGTAGGAAAACCCTCGCGCCGCGATGAAATGCCGCTGCGACCGCAGGTCACGCTGCGCACATTCGATAAATGGGCTATCGATTTTGTGGGACCAATCAACCCACCCGAGAAGCGCACTGGTGCGAGATACATCATCACTGGAACAGAGTACCTCACCAGATGGGCAGAGGCCAAGGCAGTAAGAAATTGTGATGCTGCTACAGCTGCACAGTTCCTTTTTGAAAACATCATCAGCAGGTTTGGATGCCCAGTAATTTTGATGAGTGATCAAGGCACACACTTCCTGAATAGCACTATTGAGGCATTGACAGAAGAATTCCAGATTCAGCACTATAAGAGCACTCCCTACCACCCACAAGCTAATGGTACGGTCGAGGCCTTCAATAAGATTTTAGAAAATGCTCTCACCAATATCTGTAATAGCCAGAGGAACGACTGGTACCTTCAAGTTAACGCTGTCTTATGGGCATACAGAACCACATGCAAGAAACTCATGGGACACACACCTTTCAGCTTGGTATATGGACAGGAGGCTGTTATGCCTATGGAGTATATTCTTCCTAGCTTAAGAATTGCTCAGAATACTGGGATGACTGATATAGCCATGGTAGAGGAACGGTTAGCACAGCTACTTACCTTGGAAGAAGACAGATTCATCGCTGGATTCCATCAGACAGTGCAGAAAGCACGAGAAAAATCCTGGCATGATAGACACATTAAGAATAAGACTTTCCAGATCGGAGACCTAGTGCTCCTGTATGACAGCAAATTCCTGAAGTTTCCAGGGAAGTTCAAAACACACTGGCTGGGGCCATATCAGATACAGCAAGTCACAGAAGGAGGTGCTGTTCAACTCAGTCAGTTGAACGGGGAGCTTCTTCCCACATGGATTAATGGCAGTAGGCTTAAGCTCTACAGTGACACCCTCCCCACCTCTCCGTCCTAGCATGAACAGTTTACAGAGGTGTAGATTCCCAGTGTAGTTGAAAGGAGGCATCGCACCGGGAACTAGTCTACACCGGCAGATAGCCTAGTCAGGAGGAATCGCACCAGCGCGATTCAAAAAAAAAATAAAAAATTTGCAGGTAACAAGGAGGCTACATCGCAGCAATTCCACGTGTCATCGTGCCACGTGTCCAGTTTGGCAACTCACAGTGGCCCATCAAGTCACGGTCTGACAGGCAGTTAATGAGGAAATGACCGGTATCCCTTACCGTAGATTTGGCGGCAGGCCTCATTAAGTTTCTAGATTTGGCAAAATATTTGACAAGACTGACACCTGAGCACGCACAATTCGAGTAGCAGGTGAGCGGATTTCCGCATTAATTGAGGATCGGAATGGCGGGCATGGCATCATCCAGACAATAATTAAGTCCGACGGGTTTTACCAGGATGACTGCTCCATCCGGGAGCGTTGACTCGTCATAAATATAGGAACTACCCAGGTACGAGAGTCACATTTGCAAACATTCGAGAGCCATATAGAGCAGTCCTGAGTATCCCCTATGCAGTATTAGCCAATCCAGTTATAGAGTACAGTGACTTCCAGAGTTCGAAGCCACTGCATGCCTAGAGTATTGAGCCAAGCGGATTCTGACTAAAAGCTAACCTCTAGAAGGCATGTTGAGACGTTTTGACCCTGGTCCTGGTGACCGTAGATCCGCCATGATGACGTCGCCCAGGGTTGTGAAACTAAGTACAACACAAGTTAGACAGTCGCTAGGGATGAAGAGTCAAGCGCCAGAAGTAGAAGTTGTCACTAAAGGCTCTGCTAAGGAGAAGAAGAACGCCGAGCCGACCACTGAAGATAAGAAAGCAGAGCAGAAGACTGCTGAGAAGAAGTCTCCCGCTACAAGGAAGGTAAAAATCAGAAAAAGGAAGCAACGGGAGAAGGTCGCTGCCCTATCTGATCAGCTAACCGAAGAACAAAAGATTCCTAAGGTAAAGAAACAACATATGGTTGTCATAGATCAGAGGCAGCGTGCAGGCTTGGAGCGGGTTGCTGAGCAAGAAAAGGAAAAACAGCACCCTCAGGATCCAAGGCAGCCTATGGACTTGGACCACTTCGAAGAGAAGAGAAGTGGAAGAAGACTGCAAACCCAGCGGAGGGGAGACTTCCAGAACGAGGACAAAGGCTTGCCCTCAGAGTGGAGTTCATGGGTTGCTTCTTCTCCGTCCACGAGGCTCTAGATGGAAGGAAAGGTTTGAGGAGGCTGGAAGATACAGATTTTCCTTGTGATAAAAGTTCTAACCCAGATAAAGAGGAAAGGATAACTGTGGAACACTTCTCAAACACTAGAGCGCCCATAAAGAAGAAAGAGAGAAGAGAGCGACACCGTGACTATGGGCAGAAAGCATAAGAAATCCCACCGAGCTAAGTTACTAAAACTCCAGAAAGAGCGTGCCGAGGTAATGAAGAATGAAATTGCAGAACTTCGGGGTAAGTTGCAAAAAACTTCGCAGGAGGCGAAGGAGAAGCTACAATAGGAGACACCTGCTGGTAGTGGCTCGAGGCGAGCCACAAGTAAGTGTTAGGGGACTGTTGGAGCAGGACCCCGCAGCTACAGAAGAAGCTGCTAGTTTTGGCGGAAAGAGAGAAGTTTTGGCGGAAAAAGGACAGGGCAGAGCTACGACGCCGTAGCGCGTTTCCAGCTAGAGAGAAGAGCCGGAAACCATGACTTTTGGGATAGAAAAGTCAAGAAGGAAACGGTACCTGAGCGGCTGGGAGAAGAAAGCTCAACCACTGCATTGAAGACAGCGGCGGAAGACAGGAGGGCTCAACGACCCTCATAAAGAAGAAGGAGAAACGAGGCTCAGGAATTGAAGGCGAAGGACAGAACGAGAAGCGGTGCATAGTACCCATGGTCAGTACCAGGAAGCATGGAATACTGCAGAGAGCTGCAGTGTGACGGGAAGCGGCTACCTCAAGGACAGAGAGGACCGACTGTCACTATTTAGGGTATGGGTTTACTGTTGGGACAGGCCCACAGTGTTGTAATGGAACGACCTTCGGGATGCCTATAAAAGCTTGCATTTTTGTATTGTAAAGGGTTAGCTAATCAGTCAGTTAGATAGTGGTCAATTGGTAGTTTTGTAGATTCAGGAATCAGTCAGACAGACTGCGTTGTAATGATCCAGACACCTAGTTGTCTGTGAGTCATTTGAGTCTGTATGTAACCATTCATAGAGAGAACAGAGAGGGAAGGATATATTGGAAGAAGGGCAACATAGAGATAGACCAGAGGTCTAGAAGAGACCTCGCGCTGCATATGCAGTGCAACAGACTGTGCTAACTTCCCTCAAGATATATAATAGAAGCACAGTTTGGTGGACGTAACTCCCATCCCGGGGGTGAACCACGTTAAATCTGCGTGTTATGTGTTGAATGAATGTGATTGTATTTGCTTACTGTTACTGGCTATTATGAATGTAATGTTAGTTGCCATAGATGAATGTATGTATTGTTTCGCTCATAATAATGCAAGAGGATAAAGATAAGTTGAAGCATTTTAGTAGGCTGTTTAAAGACTCCTTTACGTCTGTCTCTAATGACCAGTTACTTACAATATACTTCTGAGAAGTAGAGTTTTGCACATCGACACAGTCAACGTTAAGAACGCAAAGTCGTAGTGGTAAGATATCGCAGAGAGGTGGTATCGCATTGGTAGAGGAGCTGCGGTGCGCAATACTGCGAGCTGAGGGCTTAGCGTTGAAGAGAGGACGGGTGCTCCGCGGTGTGCAAAGATGCGGTAGGGTTGGGAATATTTTGAGTGAGTGGAAATAGTGCGACACAAGAGGAAATCGTGCGACTTGAGCGGGGTCAAGCATCGCACAGGTAAAAAGCCCTGCGAGCAGAAGGGGACGAGCGATGCGCGGAGCCAGTTGATCTAGTGGCGCGCAGGAGTAAGAGAAAGAAGAAGTAGGATGAACAGAACCTGGTCCAAGACACTTGAGTCTTGGCCAACCCATTAGATTCACTTCGGGTGAGACTTCAGATCGCGTTGCGGTCTGTCGCCGAAAGGGCCAGTGAGTTTGGGTGTTGTTGATTAATTATAGTAAACCCGGGTCTGCCCATGCAATCAACACTTACTATGCTGGCAGATTCATATACAAAGCAATCACATATGAATGGCTAATCATAACAAGAAAAAATACTTGCAATTCAACTCATCAACACATATATAGGATGACAACTATCTGGTATTAGATAAAAAGAATAAACCTGAATCAGACATTCAAGCACAACTACAGAACAAAAAAGAGATGGAACCTGAACATATAATGGCAAAAGACCTTATATTAAACGATGAATAACATGAGAATATTGATAACAATAAGGGTCTAAAAGTATCAGAAGTCGAACCCTTGCTTCAACATTAGTCCTAGGCTTTATATCCTTTACAAAATTTATTTTAGATCCTGAAAAGTTGGATCTTATTTACTAAAAATAGATAAAATAATTGTTTTTGCAAAATTAGGTCAAAAAACCTAATTTAAGTGCTAACCTATCTAACTCTAACACTTTTTCACTCCTTGAACTCTTTGATAACTATAGTGATCATTGAAGTAGATCTATGACCTGTTATTTGAAAGATAAGTCACGGTTTTTCAAAAGCAGGCAGGGTTTGTGACCCATTTCACCTTGATGGCACCCTCAAAACTGGAACAAACCCCTTCCACCAGTGCCATTAATCAATTTTCAACTTCATAATTCACCCCCGAGGTGTTTGTACCCATCAAAATTGGTTCTATGTGGAAGCATGTCCTTCTGCACCCTTTTGTGCTTTCGGTGGTTAAGGAAATAGAATTCTGGGCATGTAAGCTGTTGAAAGCTCTGCTTTCGGTGGCTAATGAACAGCTGATGTGTTCTCCTAAGTCACAGAAAGCTATGTTTTCTACAAAATTTAATTAGTCTTTAATAAACCTTTTACAACTTTATTCCTGATCTTCTGGTACTTCTTCAACCTGCATAATATTGGAATATCAACAACATCATGAGCTACCTCCAGGCCCTGAAGGCTAATTACTACCTCTGCTAGGGTTTCTAGTGTAAGGTGTGTTTTAGGGTTTGGATACTTCTTCTGCAACCTCGACATTCTAAACATCCCGTAGAGCCTGGAGTTATCCTTCATTAATACCAGATTTCTTCTTTTCAGCAGGACATACATCCCTCTCATTTCTAAAATAGAATATTGCAATTCAATATTTTTCTTGGTTAATCTTGCATTATTTCTTTTGATCTCTCTATATAAGACCTCTAGTTCATGTATCTGCCCTAATACCTGGTTGTTTCTCTGAGACCTAGGTTTGCTTGAGGAATACTCTGCCATTGGTTCATCTTGACCTTCCCTTGGTGTTGGTGAGGGAAAATCCTCATGTTCTACTGCAACCTGCTTTGTTAGGTCAACTTCCTTCTCCTTTTCTTCTTCTAAGTCTAAGTAGGGTAGATTGAGTATATTTTTGTCTGGAGCTGAAAATTCCTCTACCTTCCCACTGAAATCTAGATTTCTCTTGGCTTTGTTGGTCTCAGAAGTTGTATAGGGCTGATCCACTGTCACTAGTGAAATGGCCCTCCTCTTCCTCTTGCCACTCCTGGGAGTGGTGGACTTCTTTGAAGAGGGATTTCCTTTGTCTTTTGACTGTAATCCTGTTTCAAACTTATTCTGAAATAAGAAATATGTCCATGCTATGTTTCTTCTTTGCATCAATTCTTGGATAATGAGTTTTATCAGGACATGCTGAGATAGCATGCCTGCAATTTCGGTGGGCTAGGCCTTTAACTGGTGGGCCATCTTGGTTAGGCTCTTGTGGAGGTAGAAAGGCAGGTTCAGTGGGCTCCTGCCTGTGAAATGGTTCATCAATTTAAAGCGGTATATCATCACCCTATTATACCTGTCTTCATAGGTTATATAAACCAGGATTGATTTCAACAACTGCTACCACTTTTCCTCAAGCCAGGTTGATGGGATGCTTTTCTTCCATACTACATTCTTGTGTTCAGGATTTAAGTAAGACCTAAATTCCACATTCATTGTAATGGTGGTTTTGAACCATTTCTCACCCATCCTTGGGAGTTTTGCTACTTTTTCTATTAGGGCCTCATCAATCTGAAACTCTTCTCTGCCTATCAATGCCATAAAGCCATCAAAAGAAAGAGCAAAGGCTTCTGCCACTTGTTGGTGGGAGCCTTGAATTTTCTCACAGAACATGTAACATCCTACATCTTTGAAGAATTGGCACACTTCTAGATGTGACTCAAGATAGCTAATGTCACCTAATTCCTGTTTGAGGGCAGGTCCTCCTCCTTTCTTCATCTCTAGACTGTTCTTCTTGTACCTGCAAAATCAAAATTTGAACCCTGGAGAAGGAGATGACCGTGCTGGTTTCAGGGAGAGATTAGATCAGTGAGGATGCATGCAAGACAATGGGGAATAGACTAAGGAGAGGGGTCTGATTTTGAGGGGATGAGTAGTGATTGGTACTTAAGCAGGGTAATCGTAAACTCTGGTGGGAAACTCGAGATGGCTAGTGCAGTAATGATCTTAATTGGAACTTGATGTCTTGTGGTGGTTGTATTGCAGTCACGGGACATATGGAGGGCCGCAAGGGTTTCAGGTCTTTCAACAGTCATTTTGGTTTCATAATGACCACTTCTCTACCAACTCATGATTTCTTCTGTAGTTTCAGTCTTTTCAATGTCTAAGAGCTTACCAGAGGTGCTCTTCATGCTAATGGAGGTTGATATTGACGGTGACACTAACTGTTTTCATTTTTGGAGATTTCAGTGGTTTAAGTAGTCTTGGCTCTGGTTTTTTAGCTGTCGAAATCTAGGATTTTCGGTGGCTAATGAACTGTTGAAAAGTTCACCTAAGCCACCGAAAGATCCTTTTCCAAAATTTTATTAAAAATGGAATCGAGAGGCTTTCAGTGGTTAACATAGTCTTGAGTCCAAATTGTTAGCTTCTGAAAGTTTGGATTTTCAGTGGCTAATGAACTGTTGAAAAGCTCGCCTAAGACACCAAAAGCTAAACTTTTAATTTTTTTTGAAGAAATAGAACACAAGGCATTCCAATTTTGTTAATCACCCAAAAATATTTCATAATATGCCCTGAAATCTTCATCACTATGCAAGAATATATTGTCGGAGTTTGACCTATTGAAAACTAATTTATTTAGGAGATAACATCTGGCTCCTACTTGGGGATGGGAACCTCCATGTGAGGTCCCAAGAATCCCAGACCAAATTCCTTTCCTGAAAAATAATAATTAAACCTATCTTCTACTGTTCCATTGGGCATGGAGTTTATTTTGCAAAAAATAAAAACAACAACTAAATAATATTTTACAATAACAAGGCCTTAAAGCGTCAGATGAAATACAGTTTCAGAAATCGCCCATTCAATGGGCCATCAAGCACCTCCTCGCTTTCCATATTTTGCAGTTTGAAAGTGTTGTTCTATTTCACCTGAGCTATCACAAAAGGGCCTACCCATAGAGAGTCAAACTTACCATGCTTTCCCTTGTCTTTCCTGATAGTATCCTATTTAAGAACCCAATCTCCAACCTGAAAGTTGTCCACCTTTGCGTTTTTGTCAAAAATAATATTAATATTTTTTTGATGAGCTTCTGACTTTTCCATCACCTGTTCCCTGACTCATTGAAACTCCATGAAATCAAGCATCCTCCTCACCATGTCATTTGTTTCATCCTGTTCCTCCTGAAAGAAATTTTCAACTGGCAGAATCAACTGAATGGGAAAAATGGCCTCAGTACCATAAGCCAACTTGAAAGGAGAAGTCCCTATGGATCTCTTATCAGTCACTCTATCATCCCATAGAGAAAACTTTATCTTAGAATCACATCTCTTCTAATTATTCTCCAATAGTTTTCTGATGATTCTAACTAGGCCTTTACATGATGATTTAGCAAGGCCATTTCCTTGAGGGTAATAGGAAGTGGAATGCACCAATTGAATGCCCATTGAATCACACATGTTAACCAATGCCTCGGATTTAAAATATGGTGCATTATCAATTACTAGCCTTACTGGGCAACCAAATATGATAAAGATGTTCTCATATAAAAATTTCATGATGACTTGGTGAGTGGCATTCCTTGTGGGGACTGCCTCTATCCACTTGGTGAAATAGTGTGTGGCTACTAGAATCCACTTGTACTGACCACTTGATGAAGGATTGATCTCACCTATGAAATCAAGACCCCACTAATGGAAAGGACCATTCACTACAATAGGTCTAAGGGGCAAAGATCTGCGCTGCTGATTTCCTATGAATCTTTGGCACTTGTCATAGGCTCTCACAAACGTACACACATCAGAGAAAAGAATAGGCCAATAGTACCCATCCCTCATAATCTTGTGGGCTGTGGTATTCCAGTAATGATGTCCCCCACATGTGCTTCAATGGAACTAATGCATGACCTGAAATGACTCTTCTTTATCTAAGAATCTCAGCAAAACACCAGAAATATCTCTCCGATACAGCACCTTATCAATTACGCAAAATTTAACAGACTTAAGCTTAAGAGCCCGTGCTTGATTTAGAGTAAGTCCAGGGTGGACTTCTAAAATTTGCAAGAAATGAAGAATACCTGAGTACCACTCACATGAGCACAAGTTGTCATCTACTTGTTGACTACCATGCTGCTCCTCAACTATTTCTACTGCTTTTGTCTGCAAGTTGGTTGAGCTTATGCCAATGAGATTCATGCCAAGTAGCTCATAATTTTCCTTTTCCATAAGCTTAGCTAAGCATAGGCCTTTCATTATCTTGGTTAGATTTACTTCTATGTCAAACTCAATCAGATTTTCCACCCACTTGACCCTCTTTCCATCAATATCAAGCTGTGTCAAAACCTCCTTCACAGCAGTTGAAGGGACATAAGCAAGGACCTTTGCGTGTAAAATGTAGATTTTGAAGGATTTTAGTGACTTGATGAGAGCATAGGCGTGCTTCTCAATAGGATCATACTTCAATTCAACATCCATCAGTGTTTTGCTAAAAAGGGCAATGGGATGATCAAGGCCTTCATTATCTTTCTATAACAAAATTGTTGCCACTGTCTCATAGGATGCAAAGGAGAAAATGTAGAAACCCTTGGTATACTCTGAATGAATCAGAGTGGGAGCTTCCATGATAGCCTTCTTGATGTCTTCAAAAGAGCTTCTTGCTTTCTCTGTCCATTTGATTTCAGCTTCCTTCCTCAACATAGAGGCTATGTGCTTTACCAACTGAAAAAAGTTTGGGATAAACCTCCTGACAAAATTGATCTTACCTAGAAATGACTGAATATCCCTTTTTGACCTAGGTATGGACAACTTCTGGATTGCTTCAACTCGAACAGGATCAATCTTCACACCTTCAGTTGAAACTATGTGACCTAGGAGTTTTCCCTCACTGAGTGCAAATTGAGACTTCTTCAGGTTCAGAGATATCCCAAAATTTCTACATTTCAGAAGCACCCTCCTTAAGTTCTACAAATTTTCTTCATGGCTATTGGATTAAATAGTGAGTTCATCAAGATATATGAGAACAAATTTTTCTTTCAACCCCACAAAATCTATGTCCATGGCGCTCTAGAATGTGGCCCCAGCATTAATCAGCCCAAATAGAATTTTGGCATACATGAAGGTGCTTGAGGGAGTGCTAAACACCATTTTTTCTTGGTCATTAGGGTGCACAACAACTTGGTTGTATCCAAAGAAACCATCTAGGAATGACATGACACTAGCCCCTAAGACTCCTTGCAACAGGTGTTCCATCTTGGGTAATGGATAGTTGTCTTTCTTGGAGCACTTGTTTAGGTTTCTGAAATCCACACATAACCTAATTTCCCCGTTCTTTTTCCTCACCACCACTAAATTTACAACCACTAAATTTACAACCCATATAGAATACCTGAGGGGGATTATGATTGTGGATTTAAGGAGCTTTTGGATTTCTTTCTCAATCATAGGTAGTAGGAGAGGACTGATGGATCTCAGCTTCTTCTTGAAAGGGATGGTGTTCTTCTCCAGGGAAATCCTGTGTTGGATGATATTAGTGTCATAGGTTTTCAGGTCACTGTATTCCCAGGAAAGGATACCAGCAAACTCTTTCATCAGACTACAAAATTTTGACCTTTGATCAGCAGTCAACTCAGCAGACAGATTTATGGATTTTGGATGACTCTAGATACCTATGTTTTTCTCTTGGACAGTAGGATCTTTCTCCTTTTTGGCAGGTTTAAAGGGGACATCATTATGATCAAATAGCTCTTCCAGGGGTACCAAAACCTGAGGTATATAATTTCTAGGCAACTGAACAATGTTCTAATTACCTACTTTATATTTTAACTTGAGCCTCTAGGATTCTTCCAAATTTAGGTTTTCTTGATCAATATGCATATCAGAAAATTCCTCTACTACCTGGAGAAATTTACTCAGCTCATCATCATTCTCAAAGACCTTTTGAAATTTCACTTTATCAGGTAGGGATGGCCCATGCTTGACTTGGATATCATAGCTAATCTTAGGAGGCAAAGGGGGAACAAACATACTTGCCGAGACAACAAGGGAATCAACTAGATGGTTCATAGCTCTAGGTATGTATGAGAGGTCAAATAACATGAAAGAGTCCTTGAGTTTCCATACCTCATCTCTATAAGCCTTCAATCTGAAATTCTTTGCTTGAAAAGCATTGTTGACTTGCTTTATGAAGCTTGAGTACTGGCCCCATCTAAAACAATGCTCTAGACAGAGGTGGTTACTTCCTCAGGTGGCTGATAGGTAGGATTTATGAGCTGCATGGATGTTGGCTAGGAATAATCTATCTGCAGGATGCATGCCCCAAAGTCTGTGTCTATTGCATATATGGGATGGTTTATAGAGTTCTTGGCATTACTGATGATGTAGTTGAACTGGCTCTCCATGTGGAGTCTCTTGGTCTCCCCTGCAAACATTGGGATTGTAGAATATGTAAGCTCCATATGAAGCGTACCACCCAGCCTTTTACTCCATGAGCAAGATAAAAATGAGGCCAAACTTAGATGGCATATCAGGCACTACTATGTCCATCACTATACTTTTTGAAGGCAGCTAGGAGAGGTTTATGACTAGGTCTTTGATGAGGCCCAAGCATTTTACCTTCATGGATTCAAATGAGAACAGATCATGGTAGGGGTTTCTAATGCTAAGGCCAAGCTACTCCATCACTTATTTTGGTATTAGGTTATGGGAAGCTCCTGATTCCAGCAAAATGTTGTGAAGGATTTTATTATGGATGTTCAATGATATGTAGAAAGGTGGGCAAGACTCATCCGACTCTTGAATCATAGGACCCCGGATTACTGTGGGCTTATCATCTTGCAATTTCACAAAGTCAGCATCCATGGGTGCCCTTCACTAAATAAATTTCAGTATGGATGACTTGAAGACATCATTCTTCGTTAGCTCTATCAAGGGAAAAGGGATTTTTAACTTCTGAATTTCTAACACAACATTGAAAGCATAGGATAATTTGTCATAAGCTCTTACCTCTTGTGGTGTGGATTGGATCTGAATAGGATCATGGGCTGATGGATGTAATGGCCTTTGTTGCTGTTTTGGAGGAACAATCATATTCTTTGCAGGAGCATTAATTTTTTAGCAGGCATAGCAGGATGCTTTGTATGGGTAGGACACTTCTTCATAGGAGCAATGATTCTGGATCTCAAATTATAACCTTCTTGATCCTCTTCCTAATAAAAAGATTCTTCTGTGATCTTCTCATTCATGAGGGATTCTTCATAGTCTTCTTGTGTCAGGAAAGATAGATCTACTTCATCTCCCAGATAGTTGATATTGTCTTCTGCCTCTCCTTCTTCCTGAGCAAACTCTTGTTCTTCTTCCAGCATAGCATTCTAGAAAGGAGCTCTGATTCTTTGATCCTCAGCTTGATTCTTATCCCTTTGAAGGATATGAGTTGGCAGGTTATTTCTTCTGTATGGAACAAAATTAGGGTTTCTGGGAACAAAATCATTTGGCCCTTTACCTCTCACAAGTATTTTGCCTCTGTCTTTCAGTCTAGACATCTCAGCTGTTAAACTGTCCAACTCTTGGCCATTTTCTCTATTTTATTTTCTGATGAAGAAGCCCCTAGAGGATCTGAGGGTTGCTTCTTCCTCTCCAGTTTTCCCTTAACCTTATGAGATGTAACGATATTGGACTCAACTTCAAGAGTAACATCTTGCATCAGTGACAGAGAAGTTGATCTTCTTTCTATGAGAAGAAGGTAGAACTCAGAATCAAAGGCATTGGCATAGGTGATTTTGGCTCAAGTGTCAGTTGGCTTGATTTCAGCAGGGATCTTGCTGAACATTTTGTTAAATATTTTGATGAAGTTGGAAATAGACTCACCATTTTCTCTCTTCGGATTTCTAAATTCAGTGATATAGTAGAGGTGGTCTCTTATTTCTCCCCATTGCTTCAAAAAATGTCATCTAGGGCTTCAATGCCTGTTATTAATCCAGCAGGAAACTCTTTTAACCATTTCCTAGCCTGACATTCTAGACTTTGCACAAAAACCCTAGTCCACACATCCTCTTGTTCAATGTTTATATTCTTAGCATCACTGTAAAATGCCTCTAAGTGTTCTTCAGCTGTGAAATCTCCCTCCCTATTAAACTTAGGCATGTATTTTAGATAATCTACAGTAGGAATAGCAGCAAGGGGGTTAGGCAGATTCACAGGGGCATATCTGGAAACAAGGATCCTTTCCATTTTGGTCAGAGGGGCATTCATGTTGGATGTGGGTATGGAAAGGGCAGAAGGAGATATTGTCAGTGTGGGTAGTGGTAGATTTATCTCAGTGGAGTCACTAGGGATTGGATCTACACAAGCAACAGTGCTTGAAGATTCCTCAACCCTAAATTTTTTTGATGTATTTATTAATTCCTGATGTAGCTCCCCTTGCAGCTCTAAAGGTCTGTCTTAGTGAATCCATAGCTCTTCTTAGAATCTCTTCTGGATCTGAAACAGGTGTTACTGGTGGCCCTTGAGGGTTTTCTTTGGTACTTGGTCTTCTTGAAGCCACCTTATTCCAATGGAGTCTCCAAATAGATGATTACAACCGAAATAATGTCCATACTTTGTCTATCATCAAATTAGGATCTATGTCATCCCCTAGGGAAGCTGAGCTTCAATCTCCTCTCCCCGGCAACGCCACCAATTTGTTAGCTTTCCAGGAAACTCCTCTAGGTTGAAGCTAGAGGATGCTTAGTAACGTAAATGTTTTAATGGTTTTCTAGATGGATCAATTCAGATGACCAAAAGGACCTAACACACTTAATACATGCATAAAACTCAATCAAAAGATAAGGCTTCTAACCACCAATGTTCAGAGGGTTGATAATAAGGTGAATAAATGGAGAACTTACTATGCTGGCAGATTCATATACAAAGCAATCACATATGAATGGCTAATCATAACAAGGAAAAATACTTGCAATTCAACTCATCAACACATAGATAGGATGACAGCTATCTAGTATTAGATAAAAAGTATAAACCTGAATCAGAAATTCAAGCACAAGTACAGAACTGTAATGTCCCAGTTTTGACCCCGTTACATTAGATGTATATGATGTATAAATTGTAATGATCATGGTGTGGAGCTAAAGTCCAGGACCCCGCCATTGATTGATTATGTTATGTTTTGGATTTGAATTGTCACCGATGGTATATCGGGGCATGCAACATATATTATGTTGGTCAGCATGTAAATATGCATCTATAATTAATTAAATGAACCCGACCAGCTACGATCGCGGCAACTAAATTGAGAAAGGGGCATGATTTTCACAAGGATAAGGATGTGGGGGAATTGTCCAACTTTAGCCAATGGGGCCAAAATCCATGTGTTTTCTTACCTTGTTTATCGCAACCACTTTCATTGAAGAGTTGCTGCTAGTGGTTGAGGTAGTTAATTTCTTTGGGAGTGGGGTGGTAGGACTATCATTCCTCACCCACACGCACACTCCACCCCTGTGGACTTCACTCACACACGCAATTCCACTCTCACCACGATTTTGTCTATTTTCTCCTCACTCACAGGCTCTGGGCGGTTTTGGTCTCACGTAGACATTTTCTTCCTCTCCACGAGTTGCTGAACACCCACGCACTTCCCATATGTCTGCTCATTTTTTTCACGCACAGGAATTTTCCTGGTTTTTACCCACGCGGTTTTCTTCTACGCATTTGTGAATGGTGGGGATGGAACCTTTCCTCACGAGTTGAATTGTGGGCTCTGCATTGTTTGTTTCTCATGCATAGGTCGGGAGACAGTAGTTTATTTCCCAGCGTGGTCTGTGTATTTTTCTCGGTGATTTTGTTGCCCAGGACGGGCTGTGATTTTTCCCCTGTTGGAATTGTGGTTGCTGTTGTGTTTGGGACTGTTGTAAATTCACCTGAGAGTCATTTTGGCCATGATAGGGCCAAGAATGACTCAGAATTCGTTTTCCCTGTTTAAGCTGTGACAGCTAAAGTAATTGCCTGAGTGCAATGGTTGGTCTTCGGACTGTGAGAGGAGCAGGGATGTTAGCTTAGATTTGCTTGATAAACCTGGTGGCTGGAAACCACATAGACAGAGCTAGAGGGCTGGCCTTCTTGTCCATCATCCCTGAATAGCACTGGAAGGGAATGCAGGGCCTGAGGGACTGTGTAGCAGAGAAGGGACTGATTCCTTGTGTTGGGTGTATTTGGGTGTCTTAGAGGTCAGGCTAGTTCTGGTGTAGGTGTTCTTGGCTCTGTAATGGGCTCATCAGCTTATCAATTTTCCTTCTCCAACTCCCTAATGGCCTGATAAACCCAACTCTGTTGGCTTGGCTGTGTGTTTTGTGTATCCTTGGCTATGTGTAAGCTTTCTAGTTCCCTTATTCCTTGGAGAATCATGCCTAGCTCGGGGGTGGCAGTTCTGCTGAGAGATTAAGGAGCACTTTGGCTTATGGTTGGGAGGAACGTTGCAGCAACATAACTGGTTGCGGAGTGGAGTTTTCATACGATAAGTGGTCTTGTCCATTTTTACTTCTGTAACTATCTTTTCTGTTAATGATATGATGAACATGATAAATGCATGCATGACTGAATGCTGTTGGTTTCCACTGTGTATGATGAGTAACTGCATATGTGCATGTTTTTAGTTCAAAATATTTGTTAAGCATTCCGTTTCAGCAATTTTCATGTATGCATATGTTCATGGGGCTCTTAGCCCGGGTGGTTAAAGCTTGTAGTCACGTCCTCCTTGCCGGTCGGAGGCATGGGGACATGACAAGAACAGAAAAGAGATGGAACCTTAACATATAATGGAAAAAAAGCTTATATTAAATGATGAATAACATCAGAATCTTGATAACAATAAGGGTCTAAAAGTCCCAGAAGTCGAACCCTTTCTTCAACATTAGTCCTAGGCTTTATAGCCTTTACAAAATTTATTTCAGATCCTAAAAAGTTGGATCTGATTTACTAAAAATAGATAAAATAATTGTTTTTGAAAAATTAGGTCAAAAACCCTAATTTAAGTGCTAACCTATCTAATTCTAACACTTGTTCACTCCTTGAACTCTTTGATAACTGTAGTGATCACTAAAGTAGAACTATGACCTATTATCTGATAGATAAGTCACAGTTTGTTAAAAGTAGGCAGGGTTTGTGACCCATTTCACCTTGATGGCACCCTCAAAACTGGAACAGACTTCTTCCACTGGTGCCTTTGATCAATTTTCAACTTCATAATTCACCCTTGAGGTGTTTGTATCCATCAAAATTGGTTCTATGTGGAAGCATGTCCTTCTGCATCATTTTGTGCTTTCGGTGGTTAAGGAAACATAACTCTGAGAATGTATGCTGTTAACACCCAAAAAGTGTTCACTACCTCATCTACCCCATTACATGGCTCATTTGTCCATTTTCCTACCATATTTCCCTTAAAAACCCTGAAAATCCCACTAAAAAGCCTCCAAAAGGCCTAAAATGCCTCCAAAAGGCATTTTCCTCCAAAAATACCCAAAATTCCTCTAAAAATAGCAAAAATCCCATAAAAGGGAAGAAAAAATATAAAATAATGAGGAAAAGGAGGAAAAAACCCTATACAGCTGCCCTAAACCATATGGTTTCCAAAACCATGGGCCAGCACTCCACCACTAAAAAACTATAAATAGGCGATGGAGACCCCTTATTTCATATCCACAATCATAAGCATCCTTACTCTGCCAAAACAACTCTGGAAACCCTAGCTCACCCTTGAGCTACTTTCACCATTGAGAGCCCCTTTTGGCCCATTTCCACCATCGGAGAAAGAGAAGGAGCAGGCTGGAGCTTGGAGCAACCGACTTGGATCACTGCAAAGAGCTTCACCAACCTTCATATCGGAGGTAATATCAATATAAAAACCATTCTTTACATTTTGTTGTTTTGTTTCATGCATATATTTAGAGTAGTTCATTTTTTTTTTTAGTATTTTCATTTACATTTTACTAAACTGCTACTAAGGAGTCACTTCTCCTTAGTAGGTGCTCATTCGCACAAGCTAGGGGTAAAACCCTAGCTACATATGCTGCTGAAAGCTCTGATTTCGGTGGCTAATGAACAGCTGCTGCATTCGCCTAAGCCACCGAAAGCTTTGTTTTCTGCAAAATTTAACTAGTATTTAATCATTCTTTTACAACTTTATTCCTGACCTTATGGTACTTCTTCAACCTGCATAAGATTTGGAATATCAGTAACATCATGAGCTAACTCCAGGTCCTGAAGGCTAATTGCTACCTCTGCTAGGGTTTCCAGCGCAAGGTGTGTTTTAGGGTTTGGATCCTTCTTCTGCAACCTCGACATTCTCACCATCCTATAGAGCCTGGAGTTATCCTTCATTAATCTCATATTTATTCTTTTCAGCAGGACATACATCCCTCTCATTTCTAAAATAAAATTATGCAATTAAATATTTTTCTTGGTTAATCTTGCATTATTTCTTTTGATCTCTCTATCTAACACCTCTAGTTCATGTATCTACCCTAATATCTGGTTGATTCTCTGAGACCTAGGTTTGCTTGAGGAAGTCTTTTCCATTGGTTCATCTTGACCTTCCCTTGGTGTTGGTGACATAAAATCCTCATGTTCTGCTGCAACCTGCTTTGTTAGGTCAACTTCCTACTCCTTTTCTTTTTTTGAGTCTGAGTAGGGTAGGTTGAGTATACTTTTGTCTGGAACTGAAACTTCCTCTAACTTCCCACTGAAATCCATATTTCTCTTGGCTTTGTTGGTCTCAGAAGTTGGAGAGGGCTGATCCACTGTCACTGGTGAGATGGCCCTCCTCCTTCCTCTTGCCACTCCTGGGAGTGGTGGACTTCTTTGAAGAGGAATTTCCTTTGTCTTCTAACTATAATCTTGTTTCAAACTCATTCCAAAATAAGAAATATGTCCATGCTATGTTTCTTCTTTGCAACAATTCTTGGATAATGAGTTTTATCAGGCCATGGTGAGATAGCCTGCCTTCAATTTTGGTGGGTTGGGCCTTGACTTGGTGGGCCATCTTGATTAGGATATTGTGGAGGTAGAAAGGTAGGTTTAGTGGGCTCCTGCTTGTGAAATGGTTCATTAATTTAAATTGGTATATCATCACCCTGTTATACCTTCCTTCACAGGTTATATAAACCAGGATTGCTTTCAACAACTGCTGCCACTTTTCCTCAATCCAGGTTGATGGGATGCTTTTCTTCCTTACTACATTCTTGTGTTCAGGATTTAAGTAAGACCTAAAATCCACATCCTTCGTAATGGTGGTTTTGAACCATTTCTCCCCTGTCCTTGGGAGTTCTGCTACATCTACTATTAGGGTCTCATCAACGTGGAACTCTTCTACCACTTGTTGGTGGGAGCCCTGGATTTTCTCACAGAACCTTTAATAGCCTACATCTTTGAAGAATTGGCACACTTCTGGATGCGACTCAAGATAGCTAATGTAACCTAATTCTTATCTAAGAGAAGGTCCTCCTCCTTTCTTCATCTCTGGACTGCTCTTCTTGTACCTGCAAAATCAAAATTTGAACACTGGGGAAGGAGATAACTGTGCTGGTTTCAGGAAGAGCTTAGATCAGTGAGGATGCATGCAGGACAATGGGGAATAGACTAAGGAGAGGGTGCTTATTTTGAGGGCTTGAGAAGTGATTGGTACTTGAGCAGGGTAACCGTTAACTTTGGTGGGAAATTCGAGATGGCTAGTGTAGTAATAATATTAACTGGAACTTGATGTCTTGTGGTTATATTGTAGTCATGGGATAAATGGAGGGCCGCGAGGGTTTCAGGTCCTTCAATAGTCATTTTGGTTTCATAACGACCACTTCTTTGCCAACTCATGATTTCTTCTACATTTTCAGTCTTTTCGATGGCTAAGAGCTTGTCAGAGGCACTCTTCATACTAATGGAGGTTGATTTGACGGTGACACTAACCACTTTCATTTTTGGAGCTTTTGGTGGTTTAGGTAGTCTTGGCTCCAATTTTTTAGATTTTGAAAGCTGGGATTTTCTGTAGCTAATGAACAATTGAAAAGTTCGCCTAAGTCACCGAAAGCTCCTTTTCCAAAATTTTATTAAAAATGGAGTCGACAAGCTTTCGGTGGTTAACGTAGTCCTGAGTACAAATTGTTAGCTACCAAAAGTTGGGATTTTCGGTGGCTAATGAACTATTGAAAAGCTCACCTAAGCCACCAAAATCTAAACTTTTAAATTTTTTGAAGAAACAGAACATAAGGCATTCCAATTTTGTTAATCACCCAAACATATTTTATAATATGCCTTGAAATCTTCATCACTATGCAAAAATAAATTGTCTGAGTTTGACCTATTGAAAACTAATTTATTTAGGAGATAACACCTCCATTAAAAAACCAAGTTTTTTGATTTGCAGTAAAGGTGGAAGATGCAACTAAACCAAGTTACTATTGGATTTATAACTGCAACCTAGCATTTAGATGAATTGGGAGACATTTCTATTGAACAAGATTTTGGCTGACTATTTCGATGCCTAGGATGAAGGTAATTCTTTCACTTATTCATGGTTGTTGATATTCATTTGTTTCATGGATTGGGTGGAGCCACCTAATTATCAAGTTATGGAGGTGCAAGTCCCTTGTCAAGGGGTGATATACACCAATATTAGGTTCACTGAGACAAAGAAGAAGTAGATAGAAAACAATGTCGATTTCTACATGCATGATGAGTTGGAATTCAAGAACTAATAGAATTTCAATAAAATTGGTCAACCATAATGGTTGACTTGACATATTTGTCATAAAAAAACTACTTTTTTGTTCATATTTTCAATATATTTCCTTGTGTTTTTACTCAAATTATGAGCAAGGGAAATCATTGGATGCATAATTAAATTCCATATCCAAAGAGTACCCACGCTGCATACTTTTGATGGACCCCACTACCACAAAAACAAGAAATACCTAAATAAACATGATAATGCTGTCATCATCACGTTTTTTGAAGTATTTTTTGTTTTTAGGCTGTTGAGACTATCAAAAGTATGCAATGTGCATACTTGTTGGATGCATAATCCAATTTTACATCCAATAAATGCTCCCGCTCAAAGTTTGAGTAAAAACACAGGGAGATATGTTGAAAATGTGAAAAAAATAATTTTTTCATTCTTCCTCCAAAATTAATAAATATTAATTTAATATTTTCGTTAGGAGGCCCATTTTAAACCTCAATTTTTCTTTAATTTGAGTTACTGGGTGCGGGATGAAAGGCCAAAAAGAGCCTATAAATATGTAACAGGTTGGTATTTTGGTGTCAATTTCCTATGGTGTGTGTGTTTCGTTGTTATTTGCTTATTAATGCATAAACTGATGAATATATGTGATAAATGGATGAAATAATAATTGAATGGTTTTTACGTTGTCATAGTTATGGTTAAATGACATGGTTGAATTCTGTAACATCTTTCATAATGGTCAATCTATTGAATTTCCCTTTGTCGAAGTTATATTTGTGCGGTATGGTAATGTTCCCCATCCTTGCTACAGAAACTTGGTTCATGTAGTCCCCATAAGTACCTTAGGTGAGACCTCATCTACTCTGTAGGTCTTGTGAAAAGGTATAAATCCATTTCAGATCGATATCTTGGGTATTTGTGGTTCTTTGATGTTTGTATCTAGGTTTTGTAAGATTGTGCCAACATGGACCTCTCGGTCTAGCCTCTGGAATATATGTGCTGATGTCAATAGAGGAAGAGCCACAAATTCTGAGGAAATGATGGTTCCTTGACAAGATCATGATGGATACAACCATATAGTGAATGGGACAAGACATAGGTCTGATATGTTGCATGGGGATACAAGGACACTAAAGCAATGCGCACTACAATAAATTTGACTTTTAGTGGGGTGGGGGGGGAGGGGGGGTTCTTTTGCCTCCAAAAGTCACTTTTGGGGGCAGGGAGGCGGTCTTTACAAAATTACCCCTAATAGCAACGATGCTAAAGGTTTTGAATTTTAGGGGCGGTTTTGGAAGAGCTCAAACCCACCCCTAAAAGTGACTTTTGGGGGTGGTTCTAACCCCCCCTCCCAAAAGTGAATTTTAAGGGTGGTTCTAAACCCCCCGCATAGACACCTATGGGGGCGATTCCAAACCCCCCCAAAAATTCCTTATTACAAACCTTTTGGGGCAGTCACATACCCCCCTCATTGGTACCTATGGGGGTGGTTTCAAACCCCCCTCGTAGTTACCTACGGTTGCGGTTTCAAACCCCCCTGATAGGTTCCTATAAGGGAGTTTCTAAACCCCTGCTAAAACTAAATCTTACATACCTTTTTGGGAGGTATTAACAAAACCCCCCCAATAGCACCGATGCTAAAATTTTGTACTTTTAAGGGCAGTTCTAGAAGAGATCAAAGCTGATACTAAAAGTGACTTTTGGGGACGGTTCAAAACCCAACCTAAAAGTATTTATTACAAAACTTTGGGGGTGTTTATAAACCACCCTTATAGGTACCTACAAAGATGGTTCAACCCCCCCCTAAAATTATTTATTACAAAACGTTGGGGGAGGTTATAAACCCCCCTCGTAGGTACCTACAAAGGAGGTTCAACCCCCCACTCTAAAACTATTTACAAACCTTTGGGGATGGTTATGAACCCCCCTCATATAAAATTACATGGGGGGTTTTGATCCCCTCTCGTTGTAACATACAAGGGAAGTTTTGAACCCCCTCATAGTGACATATGAAGTCAGTTTAGAACCCCCCTCGTAGCCATAATAAATCATAATAAAATATATTTTATTAAAAATATCAATATTGTAATATCATTAGGGCATGAAGGAATCAAACCTTCAACCTCCTGCTTGTAAAGCTTTTATCCCTTTTTTTTCCTTCCCTCCCCCCCTTTTTTTAAATAAAATAGAGCACCGCTCCTTCTTCAATGGCAAAGAGTGGTGAGGGAGCACAATGCTAGAAATTGTGTAATTTTTTTAGTTTCACTGCGTTTTCCCAGTGTAATAAGAGCGATGGTAGCGCTCTGGTGGTCATCTCCATGAAAGGTCTACCATAAAACTTCTGGTGTTAAGATATTTCTCACCTCTTCATATTCTTATGGTAGTGCTTCTGGTAGTACCATATTCAATATTGATATTAAAATATCAATATTGTAATATCATTAGGGCATGAAGGAATCGAACCTTCAACCTCCTGCTTGTAAAGCTTTTCTCCTTAGCTTTCCTCCCTTTTTATTTCTTCCCCCCCCCCCCCACCTTTTTTTAATAAAATAGAGCACCGCTCCTTCTTCAATGGCAAAGAGTGGTGAGGGGGCACAATGCTATAAATTTGTGTAAATTTTTTAGTTTCACTATGTTTTCCCAGTGCAACAAGAGCAATGGTAACGCTCTGGTGGTCATCTCCATGAAAGGTCTACCATAAACCTTCTGGTGTTAAGATATTTCTCACCTCTTCATATTCTTATGGTAGTGCTTCTGGTAGCACCATCTTCAAAAATGGATCTTCTTGTCTAGATCAGGTCGTCATATCTCCAAGTTCCCCCCTTTTTTTTAATTGGACAAATGGCACCGGGTTTTTCCTCTTCATGATAGGCAGTGGCATAGCTCTTCGACTATGTGAAATGTCTGGTGGCCTATGTTGGTAATACTCTTCCCGAAGGGAAAGGGAGCGGTGGAATTCCCGCTCAAAACAAATCACCACTTGGCCTTCTAGTAAAAAAAAACCACCACTTTGTCTTCCCCTAAAAACAAATCACCACTTTTTAGGGTTAGGGCAAATATTAGTGCTTTCCACTATGTGAAAAAGCTTACCTTACCTTTGGACCAGGTTGTAGGCTCTAATACCATGTAAAAGAAAACAACCCAAGCAAGAAATAGACATAACACAAAAGTGGGCACTGGAATGCCTTCTCAATACTAAGCAATGTGTTTATAGGACTACATAACAACAAAACCATGTGTAAATACCATGGGTCATCAAAGACTATGGGCCACTAATTCTAGGTAATGTGACCAATTCAACTAATCAACTAACTAACTAATTAATGTAGTATTGATAGTGGTCCATTGAGATTACAATTCTTAACACACCATACATAAAATACCAACGCACTTAATCTTTTCTCTCTATTAAAAATTCAGTTTCTTGATGGGCATTACTAATTTATTTATTCCATATTGGTATTCTTTCCATGAATTTCAAACCACGTTCATGATTAATATTTGGATATCACTATATTGGCATTCAATATACAATCCATTTACAATTTGCAGAAAATATAATAACATGGAAGGAGTTCATAGGTTATGATCATGATGACAGGCATTTCTTTCTAGAAAAGATGGTGCCAAGAAACCTTTTATGAGGTACATGATCGGACCCAATTGGGGGATTTAACTAAATCAGAGTTGGCCATGCAACTCTCTACCAGGGTCAATGTTTTTAGGAAATATGTAAATTCTCTTGAGACTGGCGACAAACTAGATGTATGGGAGGGGGCATTTACCATTCTTGATGTAATTTTATATTCTTTAATAATGAAATATCTGATGCATTTTTGAAAAAGCAACTATATAATAACATCTCTTAAAGAACAGATATTCCATAAAGTAACAAATAATTCAATGTTTTTAGGAAATATGTAAATCTTCTTGACATTGGAGACAAAGTAGATGTATGGGAGGGGGCATTTACCATTCTTGATGTACTTTTATATTCTTTAATAATGAAATATCTGATGCATTTTTGAAAAAGAAACTATATAATAACATCTCTTAAAGAATAGATATTCCATAAAGTAACAAAGAATTTGATATGCGAGCTCGCTAAGCAGGAAATTCCCTTAATCTCAAAGGTATATTGGTTCTTTCCTTGTCAATTGGGTCTAAGTTCGGAAGTTGAGAGGATTATTATCCTCCATTCCCAGGTTCAATTCTCACAAGTGACATGTTGATCACTTAAATGAGTATATTGGTGACAAAGATTCATACTTCTATGTTGGATACCATCCTTAAATGAGGAGAAGGGCCCAGTGAGTTTCCACAGAAGATGCATTCCATGTAAAAAAAATGATTCTTTTCTCAATGATTTTTCAAGTTATCCTTAACTAAAGATTCATTTCAAGACCACTTTCAATTTAAATTGTAAAATGATATGAACAAGAAATACAGGTTATTCTAACCCATTTAGAAAGCATATGAAAACTTTCAATAGAAACTGGTGATAATTGTTCATCTGGCTTCTTTCTGTTGTGCAATAGATTTAGCATATCAATACTAATGAAAATGTCGTGTTCAATCCTATAGATTCTAAAATAAGAGTTACACCAAAATATCTACTTCATAGAATACCTCACACTAGGGATCCCAATATGAAACACAAAACTATTGGTGTGAATAATTGCTTGGAAAGATACAACCATACACCACAAGCCATTGCGTTCGGCATTATACACCAAGATGTATGTCATCCTTTCTGATCCAAGCCATGAGCAGTAGCAATTCCATAGAGCGATCCCCAGGAAAATAAATATGAGTTCATGACTAAGCATTGGGCTTGAACAACAAACTTATATGGTGTGGTCTACATACAGCCATATGTGCACCCTCAACCCATGTGTTTGGTTTTTTACCTACAAACATGCATTGGTATGTCTAATCATTTGATTTGGGCATATCTATACATGATCCATTAATTGTCTTGGGAATATGTATGATATAAAAAATGCTCTTATTGCACAGCTAAATAATGAAGTGTGTTAGTTGAGTTAGAAACAGAATTGCAAAGTGCACATGAAAACATCAAATTTTAATTCCAGATTGAAGGATATTCACAGTTGCAAAATATTGTAAAATATTCTCATATTGGGAAGTGCATTGCTTGCACATGTTGACCAAAAGCATCCACAAAAAATGGGGGTCTTTCAAATTAGTTATTAGCAAGCTAGATAAACAAGAGAAAACCTATAAATTGGTAGAATTTTTTTAAATATAAATTAATTATCCATGAGAATTGGTCTCCATTGGCTAATCTTGTTGGAAGGAATTTCAACAATAACAAACATAACTACTTATAATAAGACAAGAAAGAATGACTAGTGGATATCCAACAAGGTCAAATCCATCATACTTGAATCAATGGAACTATGAGAAAAAAGTAGGATTCAATCAATTATGATGAAGAAAGAGAATGGCTCAATTAATGAGAATAAGTGAATTGGATAAATCTAGAAAACATGTAGAGAAAATTTTCTTTCTCCCAACAATCCTCAAAATTGATAAGGCCCCATTTTTCTCTGATGGCACTCCTACTGATAGTCCAGGAGGATCAAGGTTAAGAGGTGTAATCCTATTGAAAATATTAAAAAAGCATAGTTGCCAAGATCGCAAATCAAACTTGTGATTCACCAAGTTTGACTCTGATCAAACACTAAATAATCTTTTTAGGATCTTCCCAAGTTAAAATAAGTTTTAATCATGCAATGCAAGTTGGATTCACAATTAATATTGAGTAAAACTTGGTTTGATGTGTTAGACTCACTCGATTTAACATTTTCCTAACATGTGTCAAAATATGTGTATATCTTTATATTTTTTAATTGCCAAGTTTTCTCAGCTCTTCTGCCTCACCAATTTTTTTCCAATTTCGAGACAGGTGACTTTAAAAATAATTTCAAATAGGCATTGGAATATCCATTAATATCAATGCAATACTCTGCAACTTCGCATGGATTGAAAATGACATAAGGCCATGGTAAAGGAATTGCAAAATGAACAGACATAAATATATTTTTAAATAATGACCCCTGACCATTCCCAGGAGGTCAGAGGGGCAACATGCTATGAAACAATTTCTTTTAAGAGAAAGGAATTCCGTGTCCTAATTTGAGTTAGATTGACATTAAAATTCCCTCGTGTTTTTTTTAGAAATGTTGTGGAAAATATTACAATATTGTGGGTTCACTCATCAACACCTCTGCTTAACCATTTGAACTATAGAAAAGTAGACTACAAGACAATTATGCTTCTGCAATGAAATAAGAAGGTAATAGGTTCTATGTTAACTATAGTATTACAACAATCAGAGGACAGGACAATGTGCTAAGTCAATCAATCATTCCATAATTTCACATGAAATAGAAATAAAACATAACTAACAAACAAGCACAAGCCTAATATGAAGAAAGAAATTGTTGAACCACAACCACACTGATCCTTTGGATCTGCTAATCAACACCTGTACTACACTACACACTCTATACCACACTACACAATCACTGCCACTACTCATCAACTGATCATTCTCCATTGTATCACACTATTCATCAACCTGTACAATCAACATATCCAATCAAGTTGTACCAATCAATTTGTTGCTCACATCAACTAACTCATTCAATCTCAGTCTGCACACCAAACTCAGTCCACCTGGGTCAAACCAACTTCTCATACAACTTAGTCAATTTGAGTCAAACCAACTGCACATGAGGCAACTTGTGCTAATCCTACTCAATTGAACCAACCTGTACCAAGCTACTTGTGTACTTGTGCCAAATAAATCATATACTTATATTAATATAATCAAGTGCTTTGGAAGTAAACCAGCCCTTCTTATTTTTTCTATTTCATCAAGTAAGAGACACATTTGAGCAACCAAGAGACTTCACATACGGTCAACCAAACTTTGTCCAATCACACTCAACTCAATGACACCACAACCAACCTCAATCACAATCAAGTAATACTTGACAGTTAAACATGATATACCTCAACCAAATAACCTCATCCAAGAAGATAAAAGACTTAACCAACTATGTCAAAATCAATCAATTTCATAAACTATTAGACACAATATCATTTTTCACTCCACTCAAACTAGTCAACAAATCAAAAAAATATCAAGCAAATAGTCACTTACAATATTGTCAATGGTTGTCATTAACAATCAATAACAATCCAGCTCCATTTAGGTCAAAGAAACAATGATCAACACTTGTCAAACTAGTTTTCAAAGAAAACACTTAGGTTGATAAAAAAAAATCACTCACAATATCTGTTACTTGCATGCCAACTTCTCATTCAATACTACATTATACAACAGTCAAGATAAGCATGAAGATCTATGCCAAAAATATCCAAGATAATCATCAATATTTATATCAAGATCACATTAAGATATATTCCAATATAACCATCACCATATCCACCATAACAGGTTGAATGACTTCAAGGATATATACCAATATATAGCCTCACATACGAAGATCAAAGATGAACTCTATCCATGAGAGACATGTTTCATCACAAGAGAAAGGAATTCCGTGTCCTAATTTGAGTTAGATTGACATTAAAATTCCCTCATGTTTTTTTTAGAAATGTTGTGTAAAATATTACAATATTGTGGGTTCACTCATCAACACCTCTACTTAACCATTTGAACTATAGAAAAGTAGAATATGAGACAATTATGCTTCTGCAATGAAATAAGAAGGTAACAGGTTCTATGTTAACTATAGTATTACAACAATAAGAGGACATGACAATGTGCTAAGTCAATCAATCATTCCATAATTTCACATGAAACATAAATAAAACATAACTAACAAACAAGCACAAGCACTACAAGCATAGGCACATTACTTGGTGAATTAAGTATTCGTTGAAAACACCATCAACAATAATTTGTATATGACACACATGATTTTTTCATACATTTTATAATAGAATTAAAAGAAATTCCAAACTCACTATTGTTGTTAGAATCACCATAATTTGAAGTTCCTGCAAATACCACTGATGAAATGGAAACATCTTCAAACAAAATAACAAGTTCTCCCTCAATAGAAGACACAAATGTGGTAGCATATTCTGTAGGTGTGTCCAAGGGTTTTGAGCTTAACGTTTCTTGTTATTCCATGTGACTCAGTCTCCTCAAAATCTATGAAATCAACAAAAAAATGCAAAGCAACTTGGAATCAAAAGAAACATATTGAATCACACAATTGGAATCGAACTTGTGACTATTTTTTCATAGTAAAGACGACTTTCACAAGCATTTTGAATAGATTATAGAAGAATAATAAGAAAGGCAGAAACATATCTAGGTAATGGCATTTAAATTAATGGGTCCATTCTTGAAAGCCATAATTCTAGCGAATTTCAGCTACTGTAGAATGGAATCTGAGATGAGAATAGAAGCAAATAGATGAAAATCTCTTGAGAATCCAATTTCACAAATCTACACAAATACTAGAGTGAAAAGCAACTTTATATTATTGGTGGAGCTGCTAATTATGTTGATCAATTGCCTCTTCCAAGCGATCTGAGGCTGGATTTTGCTTTCCTTTTTACTAAATTAATTTTTAAATTTGATCACATCACTCAATGAAATTCATTCGTTCGCGATATTGGTCAAATTAGTTTGTTTGGTTTGGGCGGATTAAACATCATGATCATGCTTTCCAAGAGGTAAATTCTTCTATATTACTCTAGGAGGGGGTCAAGACCAGGGACTTTACTTATTGGGACTTTCAGCTTTTGTTACAGACAATTATACATGAAAAACTCATGATAATTTTGGACCAAATGCTGGATAAACTAGGTACACTGAAAGGGGGGGTGAATCAATGTGCACAACTTTTATTACTTTTTACTTTTAACAATCAACAACTTATTCAATAATATGAATTATAGCATTATCATTATATCATCATTATATCAACATCACATAAGAATCATAGCATGAAACAGAGAATACCAGATTTTACGTGGAAACCAAAGTCCTAGGGGAAAAACCACAGAAGCCTTTCTAAAATAGTTTTCCAAAAATAACTAGAAGGAGGAAACAACCCCCTTATTGCAAAGACTTCAATTTTTCAGCTACAACTGGAAGGAGGCTACAACCCCCTGATTTACAAGCTACAATGTGAAGGAATATACAACTCCCTAGTTCTCCGGCTACAACTGAAAGAAGGCTACAAACCTGTTTCCTTGCCCCGTCCTGCCATCCTGATATGAAGAAATAAATTGTTGAACCACGACCACACTGATCCTTCGGACCTGCTAATCAACACCTGTACTACACTGCACAATCTATACCACACTATACAATCACTGCCACTACTCATCATCTAATCACTACTCATCAACTGATCATTGTCCATTGTATCACACTACTCATCAACCTGTACAATCAACATATCCAATCAAGTTGTACCAATCAATTTGTTGCTCACATCAACTAACTCATTCAATCTCAGTTTGCACACCAAACTCAGTCCACCTGGGTCAAACCAACTTCTCATACTTCTTAGCCAATTTGAGTCAAACCAACTACACATAAGGCAACTTGTCCCAATCCTCCTCAATTGAACCAACTTGTACCAAGCTACTTGTGTACCTGTGCCAAATAAATCATATACTTATATTAATATAATCAAGAGCTCTAGAAGTCAACCAGCCCTTCTTATTTGCCCTATTTCATCAAGTAAGAGACACATTTGAGCAACCAAGAGACTTCACATATGGTTAGCCAAACTTTGTCCAATCACACTCAACTCAATGACACCACAACCAACCTCAATCACAATCAAGTAATACTTGACAGTTAAACATGATATAACTCAACCAAATAACCTCATCCAAGAAGATAAAAGACTTAACCAACTATGTCAAAATCAATCAATTTCATAAAATCTTAGACACAAAATCATTTTTCACTCCATTCAAACCAGTCAACAAATCAAACAAATATCAAGCAAATAGTCACTTACAATACTGCCAAAGGTTGTAATTAACAATCAATAACAATCCAGCTCCACTTAGGTCAAAGACACAATGATCAACACTTGTCAAACTAGTTTTCAAAGAAAACACTTAGGTTGATAAAAAAATCACTCACAATATCTGTTACTTGCATGTCAACTTCTCATTCAATACTTCATTATACAATAGTCAAGATAAGTGCCAAGATCTATGCCAACAATATCCAAGATAATCATCAATATTTATATCAAGATCACCTTAAGATATATTCCAAGATAACCATCACCATATCCACCATAACAAGTTCAATGACTTGAAGGATATATACCAATATATAGCCTCACATACGAAGATCAAAGATGAACTCTATCCATGAGAGACACGTGTCATCACAAGAGAAAGGAATTCCGTGACCTAATTTGAGTTAGATTGAAATTAAAATTCCCTCGTATTTTTTTTAGAAATGTTGTGGAAAATATTACAATATTGTGGGTTCACTCATCAACACCTCTACTTAACCATTTGAACTATAGAAAAGTAGACTACGAGACAATTTTGCTTCTACAATGAAATAAGAAGGTAATAGGTTCTATGTTAACTATAGTATTACAACAATTAGAGGACAGGACAATGTGCTAGGTCAATCAATCATTCCATAATTTCACATGAAACAGAAATAAAACATAACTAACAAACAAGCACAAGCACTACAAGCACAGGCACATTACTTGGTGAATTAAGTATTCGTCGAAAACACTATCAACAATGATTTGTACATGACACACATGATTAGTTCATACATTTTATAATAGAATTAAAAGAAATTCCAAACTCACTATCGTTGTTAGAATGACCATAATTTGAAGTTCCTGCAAATACCACTGACAAAATGGAAACATCTTCAAACAAAATAACAAGTTCTCCCTCAATAGAAGACACAAATGTGATAGCATATTCTGTAGGTGTGTCCAAGGGTTTTGAGCTTAATGTTTCTTGTTATTCCATGTGACTCAGTCTACTCAAAATCTATGAAATCAACAAAAAAATGCAAAGCAACTTGGAATCAAAAGAAACATATTGAATCACACAATTGGAATTGAACTTGTGACTATTTTTTCATAGTAAAGATGATTTTCACAACCATTTTGAATAGATTATAGAAGAATAATAAGAAAGGAAGAAGCATATCTAGGTAATGGCGTTTAAATTAATGGGTCCGTTCTTGAAAGCCATAATTCTAGCGAATTTCAGCTACTGCAGAATGGAATCTGAGACGAGAATAGAAGCAAATAGATGAAAATCTCTTGAGAAGCCAATTTCACAAATCTACGCAAATACGAGAGTGAAAAGCAGCTTTATATTATTGGTGCAACTGCTAATTATGTTGATCGATTGCCTCTTTCAAGCGATCCTGAGGCTGGATTTTGCTTGCCTTTTTACTAAATTAATTTTTAAATTTGATCACATCACTCGATGAAATTCATTCGTATATTAGTCAAATTAGTTTTTTTGGTTTGGGCGTTTTAAACATCATGATCATGCTTTCCAAGAGGTAAAGTCTTCTATATTACTCTAGGAGGGGGTCAAGACCAGGGACTTTACTTACTGGGACTTTCAGCTTTGTTATAGACAATTATACATGAAAAACTCATGATAATTTTGGACCAAATGTTGGATAAACCAGGTACACTGAAAGGGGGGGTGAATCAGAGTGCACAACTTTTATTAAGTTTTACTTTTAACAATCAACATCTTATTCAATAATATGCATTATAGTATTAGCATTATATCATCATCAACATTATTATCATCATTATATCAAAATCACATAAGAATCATAGCATGAAACACATAATACCATATTTTACGTGGAAACCAAAGTCCTAGGGGAAAAACCACAAAAGCCTTTCTAAAATAGTTTTCTAGAAATAACTAGAAGGAGGCAACAACCCCCTTATTGCGAAGACTTCAATTTGTTAGCTACAACTAGAAGGAGTCTACAGCCCCCTGATTTACAAGCTACAACATGAAGGAATCTACAACTCCCTAGTTCTCCGGCTACAACCGAAAGAAGGCTACAAACCCCTTTCCTTGCCCCATCTTGCCATCCTGATATGAAGAAAGAAATTGTTGAACCACGAACCACGACCACACTTATCCTTCGGACCTGCTAATCAACACCTGTACTACACTACACAATCTATAGCACACTAGACAATCATTGGCACTACTCATCATCTAATCACTACTTATCAACTGATCATTGTCCATTGTATCACACTACTCATCAACCTGTACAATCAACATATCCAATCAATTTGTTGCTCACATCAACTAACTCATTCAATCTCAGTCTGCACACCAAACTCAGTCCACCTGGGTCAAACCAACTTCTCATACAACTTAGCCAATTTGAGTCAAACCAACTGTACATAAGGCAACCTGTGCCAATCCTACTCAATTGAACCAACCTGTACCAAGCTACTTGTGTACCTGTGCCAAATAAATCATATACTTATATTAATATAATCAAGTTCTTTGGAAGTCAACCAACCCTTCTTATTTTCCCTATTTCATCAAGTAAGAGACACATTTGAGGAACCAAGAGACTTCACATACGGTCAACCAAACTTTTTCCAATCACACTCAATTCAATGACACCACAACCAACCTCAATCACAATCAAGTAATACTTAACAGTTAAACATGATATACCTCAACCAAATAACCTCATCGAAGAAGATAAAAGACTTAACCAACTATGTCAAAATCAATCAATTTCATAAAATCTTAGACACAAAATAATTTTTCACTCCACTCAAACCAGTCAACAAATCAAACAAATATCAAAAAAATAGTCACTTACAATAATGTCAGAGGTTGTCATTAACAGTCAATAACAATCAATAACAATCTAGCTCCACTTAGGTCAAAGACACAATGATCAACACTTGTCAAACTAGTTTTCAAAGAAAACACTTAAGTTGATAAAAAAAATCACTCACAATATCTGTTACTTGCATGTCAACTTCTCATTCAATACTACATTATACAACAGTCAAGATAAGCACCAAGACCTATGCCAACAATATCCAAGTTAATCAACTCTACTTATATCAAGATCACGTTAAGATATATTCCAATATAACCATCACCATATCCACCATAACAGGTTCAATGACTTCAAGGATATATACCAATATTTAGCCTCACATACGAAGATCAAAGATGAACTCTATCCATGAGAGACATGTGTCATCACAAGAGAAAGTCAGAAACATGAGCCATACCTTTTTGAAGATAATAAGATGAATAAATAATAGACAAATGAAAATAAACTATATATTGTGTCATCACATATCCCTCGTAACAAGCTTTCCAATGATCCAAGAATTTTGTAATTATGATTCCGTATGAAAAAGTTATGTCATTTTTTGTGAAGATGCCCATAAATTTCTCAGTCATAGAATTTCGCACTTTTCTCCAAGAGTTGCGAAATTCCTGAGAGAATTGATGATGAACAAATGCAATGTTTGATATTCTATTTATATAAGTTGTGGAGAAAATTTAGTACCTTGGGCCGACATGCAATTCAAGCTTACAAATAATTAAATTCTTTTTTGTTTGGTCGAATCACCCAAAAAGGTGGGGTACACAAACTTCAAAAATTCATTAGGGGAATTTTGAGGTAAAAATTGAGTCTCAATACAAAAAATGTACTATTAAAATCCACTTTAAAAGAACCAATCACATTCTATAGGATGACATCATCTATAATAGTCGAGGTGGCATTGGTTGAGTTAAGGATGCTTATTTGTCAAGTTGTAAATGGTGAGTGAAAACCCTTAGTTAACTATATCAATGTTGTAAGTAAAGTACTCATTATGAAAATAATATTTATAGATTATTTTTGAATATAATATAAATGTACTAAAATACTTTTAAAGTACTTAGAAAGGAAAATACTCTTTATATTTCAATGTAAAATAAATTACAAATACCAAAAAACTAAATATTTTATCCAAATGTAATTACTTTTTTATATTTCAACATAAAATAAATTACAAATACCAAGAAGTAAATTGTTTAGTCAAAACTAAAATTATGTAATTACTTTTTCAATATTTAAAATATATATGTTAAATCTTTATTTAAAATCAAAATCACTTAACATCTTATAATAAAAACAATTTGATCTTAAAATAAAAACAATTTGATGATTAATTGTTTTTGTTTTTAAATACTTACTATATATAATAATCTATTATAATTATTATTTAAATATAAAAAATATATTTATTTATTTTATAAAAATAAAATATTATATTATAANATCATGTTGAATTTTAATATTAATACCATTTTTTTTGAAATTTAGGTATAATTCAAGGTTCATATTTTACTATCAACTTTTAACCTTTGAAACACTTGCATCTATACCAACATAAATTAGACACGTACATTCAAATTATAAAACCAAATATATACATAAAACCTTAATGTAGCAATTTGAATGAACTATTATATCATAATAAGATATTATATTATTAAAATTTTTATTACATACAATGCTTATTACTTATCATCTCATTTGCTTAATACTAACTCAATTTTTTCGTTGTAGAAATTTATATATTATTCATTCATCCCAATATTAATATTTTTTTTAATTTATTTAATGTTGTTATTAATTATTACATTAAACACGATATAATATGTATCATAAGAAACTATTAAAAATGAGTTTACACATGTTTTTGAAGGTGTATTAAAAAGATAAAAAATAAATTTAAAAAATATATATATGCTTTTAATTTATAGTTTTATATTTATATTTTAAAATTAATTTATATTTTTAATATATATATATAAGAAATGTTGATTTATTTATTTAACTTTAACTTTATATTTAAAATTCAAAATTATAAATACATGGTTAAAATCATATTTTGAATATTGAAAAAATAACTTATGTTTCAAATTTAAAAATTAATATATTTTATTTTATGAGTATATTACTTTATAAGTACATTCATCATATTATATTCATAAGTAATTTATGTACTCAAAAGTACTTTACTTTTAGTCATATCAAAGATGATTTTTTTATTGACTTTATTTTAAACATCTTTTTAATTTGACTTAACCATAGTTGCATTGATTATAGTGTAAGAGATGAGTTGTAAATATACATTCCCCACAAAATGCCTAACTCATAATATTTTATTATATCTCTTATGAGACCCATTTTAGACCTCAAAATTCTCCTAATGCATATCTCTTCAACCATAAGGGTACAAATACCTCACCACTAGTTTGCAACACCTTATGGGATTCATATGCATGATCGCAAGGCTACTACATGCCAATGACCATATAGCATCCAAGGGACACCAAACCACCATATATGTAGGTTCAAGACCTAAAATTTCAAGGACACCAAGCACCTCATAATAATGGGTTCCAACATACCACCATAAGTGTGGGTTCCAAGACCTAAGTCTCCACATGTAAGAGGATAAATATTTAAGATTATGGACTCAAGGACGCTGCAAGAAATTAACAACCTCAATACCATCGAATGCAAGCAATGGGCTTCACCATCAATGCATCAAGGACTTTACACATGATCCACATCATCCATCCAACAACCAATCAAGAGATCAAAACAAGTACAATCATAACAAGCAACACAAAGACCAGTAACCAAAGATCAACAAGGAGTAAGGAACTTGAAAATGGACTCAAATGGGACCAAGATACAAATTAGGGGAACTTGACCAAATCAATGGGTAACCAAGGATTTTTTTTCATTGTTCTAAGGCCTCTAAGGGCTTCAAGCTTGGGCTCAGACAAGGTCAAAAGGGATCCTCTGACACAAACAACCACAAACTAAACACTCACCATTAAGGGCTCCACAAGGGGCTCCAAGGACTCAACAATTGGCATCAATGACTATTAGAATAATCAACCCATAGCTACCCACATTTGACATTAATTAATCATTTTTGTCTTATTACCTAGATTCCTAGATTCCATTCTATGCTAGTTGTCTTCCAGACATCCTATAAGTCAACACATGCTAAAACTGGGTCATGGAGCGCTTGAGAAACATCCTGGAAACCAATTTTAACAAGTCTGCTTTTATTCCTGGTTACTAAAGCACAGTTTTTCTTTTTTTGAAAGCTGCCTTGCTTTACAACAGTTTTAAGGAAAAATGAAAAGCTAGTCTAGGTGTAACTGCTTTGTTTTTTGCCCACATCCTCCTCTCTCATTTTATCCAAACAAAAGCATGAATGATTTATCTTTCCATCACTCTTTATCTTTCCCACTTGTTTTAACAAATTCGTGAGCATCTTCATAGATTTGGAAACAACTTTATGCACCTATGGGGGATTTGACTATTTTTGGTAAGCCTTCTTTTTGACCAATTCGAATAGAATTCTTATGCTTTCAAACCACTCATGTAATTATATATTTGAGCATCCTATTACTTCATAAGGTTTTCTATTGTACACTTACTCAATACAGATTAGTGTTAGGCTCCAATTTTAGTCTCCTTTGGTGTGAATTTTGTATGTTTGATTAGAAATTTTGTGAGTGTAATTGTTCTATCACTTGGGTTCAATTTCCACATGGTATCAGAGCCCTTGTAGATTGATTTCTCTTCTTCCATATTGCTATTGCATGTTCGACATCTTGACTCGGAGCACATTTTGCTGATTGGAGGGCACAATTGCTGAGCTATGGACCAATCTCAGAAGATCACCTTGACTCTGTTCAATTTCTTTGAGTGGAAAGCTGAGATGGAGATATTGTTGAGAACAAAAGGTCTCTACAAAGTTACCATGGCAACTGAGGCAGATCCCAATGCAGTTGTAGAGAAAATTAAATGGCACAATAGGAGGGATGAGGCCTATGGTCTTTTGTGTCTGAGCATTTCAAGAGACCTCCTCTTTCATCTTGATGGATTGACATCACTTAATGAAGTTTGGGAGAATCTTGTAGAGATTTTTGGAAAGACAGATGAGATGAGAGGACATCAAATCAAGAATGAATTGATCTCCTTGAGTCCCAGTAGCTTCGAATCATTGCAACTCAACTTTTCCAAATTTAAGGCCCTCGTTTTGTAGCTAAAACATTGTGGGATCTAAAAGAAGGAAGAGAAACTAGTCTTGGCCATACTATCTAAGCTTGGTCCTAACTAATCAGTGTTTGTTTCAAACTTCCATGCCACCAAGTTGAAAGCATGAGCCTCAAAGATGCCTAAGCTTACAGAGTTCATGGAATCCCTCACCCAGGAGCAAGATAAGTTGGTGATGATGGGCACCATAAAACCTTCCAAAGACCAGGCTTTGGTTGTTGGAGATTCAAAAGTGGATTCAAAAGGCAAGAAAAAACTAAAAAACCACCTGTGCAAAAGAGAGACAAGTCAAAGTATCAAGAGGAGCCCCAAGGATCCAAGAAGAACTCCCATTGGACTAAGAATAATGGAGAAATGAGCAAGTGCACATACTGCAGTAAGGGCTATCATCCTAAGAGCTTTTGTATGAAGAAGAAAATTGACATGTTGACCCAACTCCTAGAGAAGAATAACATCTCCCTTCCTGATTTCTCAAAGAAGAAGGAACGAGGATCAAATTCAGAAGACAAAGAGAGAGTACATGCACTGGTTGTTGGCACATCAAGCTCACCTAGATTCATCATTGATTCTAGAGCTTCCAGACATATGGTTTCGATAAGGGAGACATTATCCTCTCTTGAAATGTCGAAAGGTCCACCAATAGTTTTGGGAGATGACTCTCTCACTGATAATTTGGGGAAGGGTAGGATTGATCTTTTCCATGGTAATTTCAATAATGGGTTGTATATTTTAGGTCTTTCCTCTAATCTCTTGTCAGTGTATCAGATGACTCACACTGGGTCTCCAAAGAAGGTCATCTTCTCCCCTGAAGAAGTTGAAATCACTGATATTTCGAATGGTAAAGTCATAGCAAAAGGTGTTGTTGATCAGACTTTGAAGGTATACAAGTTTTCCCATTTTTTACCCTACTCAAACCCCTCTTCTCTTCTTACTCATGCTAATGAAGCAAGCAAGCTTTGGCATGAAATATTTGGCCATCTTAACTACAAGTATCTTTCTGATTTGAGTGACAGAGATATGATCGTAGGGTTACCAAAGATCAAGTTTTCTAAAGGTGTTTGTCAAGGTTGTATCCTAGGAAAACACCCAGAGCACAAGTATGAGAGAGCTAATCATGAGAGAACCTCTACACCTCTTGAGTCGATCCACAGTGACATTGCTGGTCCATTCCCTCATATGTCCATGATTCAAGCCAAATATGCACTCACTTTCATAGACAACTTTTCTAGGTATTGTTGGGTTTACTTCCTAAAGCATAAGTATGAATTTTTTGACCTTACCTTTTCAAAGTCTATAGAGCCTTGGTTGAAAACTAGTCTGGGAATAGACTCAATATCCTCAGATATGACAATGGTGATTAATATGTCAATTCTAATTTCATTCAGTATTGTAAAGATGCAGGTATCCAGTTGCAACATTCGATCCCTTACACACCACATCAAAATGGTGTTGCTAAGAGAAATAACAGATCACTGAAAGAGATGACAACTTGCATGATGGAGGCTAAGACTTTCCCACCAAATTTTTGGGTCGAGGCTATAAACTATGCATCCTACATACAGAACATGGTGCCTCATAAGTAGCTTGATGGTATTACTCCTTTAGAATCTTGGAGTGGGAACAAGGCAGATGTGACCCATTTCGGGATTTTTGGCTCAAAGGCTTGGGCTAGAATTCCAACTGAAAAGAGGAAGGCTTTGCAACCCCAAAGCCAAGAGTGCCTATTTGTTGGGTATTATGAAGATTCAAAAGGGTACAAGCTGATCAACTTGAGCACTAATAAATCTTTCATTGAAAGAAGTGTTCAGTTCGAAGAAGAGCCTTTAGCAATAGTTGAAGTTGGAGAGTCCTCTTCATCACCAAAACCATTGACTGTAAGTGAAGAGACTAATGATTTTGTTGATTCTGATATATATTATAATGATTATTTAATTGCATATCCTAATAGTCCTACAAGACCAAAATGGGAATCAAATACCATTGATGTAGCTAGGGAACTAGCTGGAAATCCTAATGACACTAGGAGGACTAGATGTCAATTTGAGAGTACCCTTTGTGTGAAAGATCCTATATGTGCTGAGAAGTGCTATCTGTTGGTTGAATTATATCCAAATACATATTAATATGCCTTAGATGATCCAATATGACAAAAATTCATGCAAGAATAATTCAGCTCACTCCAAAAGGACAACACTTGGGAACTGGTTGATCTCCCCCCAGGGAGGAAGCTAGTTCAGTGTAAGTGGGTCTTCAAGACAAAGTTTTCTACTGATGGTTCACCTTTGAAATATAAATAAATATTGGTATCCATGGATACTCACAAGTATATGGTATTGACTACAATGAAACCTTTTCACCAATGGCAAAGATGGACTCCATAAGGCTAGCTCTAGCCATTGCAACTTCGAAGCAGTGGGAAGTACATCCAATGGATGTGAAGTCTGCTTTCCTGAATGGATATATCACTGAATATATTTACATGCAACAACCTGAAGGGTTTTTTTCTAATCCATCTTTAGTGTGCAGGTTAAATAAATCATTGTATGGGCTCAAGCAAGCCCCCAGGGCTTGGTATGCCAAAATTGATGGCTTTCTGCTGTCATTGAGTTTTGTTCGATGCATGTCTGATCCGAATGTTTATTTGAAACTGATTCATGGTTCTTTGATGATCATTGTTTTATATGTGGATGACCTACTGATTACAGGAATTTCAAAGAAAGAGATTGCCTCCTTGAAGGATGCAATGAACCATGCATTTTCTAGGACATATTTGGGATTGTTGAGCCAATTCTTGCGTCTCAAAATTACTCAATCCAAACATGGAATAAAAGTTTGTCAGTCTAAGTATGCTTCAGATTTACTCATCAAGTTCAACATGAAATATTGCAAGCCAAGAAAGACTCCATTCCTTTCAGGAGTTAAGCTTTAAGAAGCAGGTTCTTCTCATATGGTAAATAATACACTATATAGGCAGTTGATTGGTTGTTTGCTTTATCTTAGACACACACGACCTGATTTATCTTATGTAGTTAGTGTGGCTTCAAGATACATGGATCAACCTCATGAGATCCACTAGAGAGCAGCCAAGAGGATCCTAAACTTTGTTCAAGGAATAAGAACTCATGGGATCTTCTACAAAGAAAAATATGATATTTATTTGATTGGATTTCTTGATAGTGATTGGATAGGTGATAACTTATATCGAAAGTCTACATTAGGATATGTGTTCATGCTTGCAAAATGACCAATCAGCTGGTCAAGCAAGAATCAGAGTGCCATAGCACTCTCATCTATAGAAGCAGAGTATAAAGGAGTTGTAAATGCATCAACTCAATGTTTATGGTTGCAGGGGATACTTGGAGAATGTGGCTTTGAATCAGAGTTTTCAACTATTATCTACTGTGATAATCAGAGCACCATTTGAATATGCAATGATCCATTTCAGAGACAGTGAACCAAGCAAATTGAGATTCATATGCACAACATCAGAGAGCTTGTGCATGATGGTACCATTGTTCTACTCTTCTATGCATCTTCAGAACAAGTAGCAGACATCTTCACCAACATTTTTTGTGAGAAGACCTTCAGCAATATCAAATCACTATTTGGGATTTCTGATTATGTTGTGAAGCATGATTGATGACAAGATTTCCAAATTTTGTTTCATGTCCATGTCTAAGGGAGGATTTTTCCCACTGGGTTTTTTCCTCTTTCCTTGGTTGTATGGACAAGCAGTATGTAAAGGGTGACTAAGCCTTGTTGCTAGGCCCTATAGTTTTCTGATAGTTACTCATAAATTCAGGATTAAGGGGGGGTGTTATAATAATCAACCCATAGTTACCCAAATTTGACATTAATTAATCATTTTTTTCTTATTACCTAGATTCCTAGATTCCATTCTATGTTAGTTGTCTTCCACATGTCCTATAAGTCAACACATGCTAAAACTAGGTCATGGAGCACTTAGGAAACATCCTGGAAACCAATTTTAGCACATCTAATTTTATTCATGGTTACTAAAGTGCAGTCCTACTTTTTCTGAAAGCTGTCTTGCTTTACAACAGTTTTAAGGCAAAAGAAAAAGCTAGTCTAGGTGTAACTGCATTGTTTTTTTCCCACATCATCCTCCCTCCTTTTCTCCAAAAAAAGCATGAATGAGTTGTATTTCCATTACTCTTTATCTTTCCCACTTTTTTTCACAAATTTGTGAGCATCTTCATAGATTTGGAAATAGATTTATGCACCTATGGGGGATTTGACTATTTTTGGTAAGCCTGCTTTTTGACCAATTTGAATAGCATCCTTATGCTTTTGAACCACTCATGTAATTATATATTTGAGCAGACTATTACTTCATAAGTTTGGCTATTATACACTTACTCAATACATATTAGTGTTATGCTCCAATTTCAATCTCCTTTGGTGTGAATTTTGCATGTTTGATTAGCAATTTTGTGAGTGTAATTGTTCTATCACTTGGGTTCAATTTCCACAATGACTAGACATCATTTGCACCAATGAAAAATTAATCAAGAATCACCCCCTTTGTCATTAATGAAAACACCATAAATCCTCTTCATAGCAAGCTTCCATTGTCAACAAAACTTCTCTCCCCCTTTGGAATCAATGGCAAAGGGAACATCCTTTGACCATACTACTCCCCCTTAGGCCATGCTCCCCTTGTCATCAAATTCTCTTCCTTTTCAAATTTTCTTCCTATTTTCATTAATGGCAACAATAACTTCTTTTGGCACTACTGCTTTCCTTATTACTGAGCACTGATGCTTATTTGATGGACTTGTATTCTGTCACACATATACCAATGGAACCAACTACTATACGATACACAAATATGATAATCAGGTACATATATCCTTTTACAAATTCTTTGTAAACTTCATATCACTAGTCGATAGTATTTAAAATGGCATTGGGTTTTTCCCAAGATTTTCATCATTTCTGTTTTTATCATTGGTGCAATATACTAAATTCTTTCTCCATACTTTAGTAGGTTGATGGTTGTTCATATCATTCGATTAAACTTGATTTCTTCTCCAAACTTTAACTAGTCCTTGCATCTTGCAATGTTTTGCAAAATGATCATAATGATATTAATTGTAACACTAACCGGAAAACCCATATTGATTTCTTCTTGGTGTGATATTTTCATAATCTCTACAATGGATGGATTTGTGACGATAGTTATTGCACTTGTAACGGTAGCCATTGAACGTCGTAGGATATATTTGAGTTGTAACTTCTCTTTATTCTTGTTTATCATGGAATATTATGAGAATACGTGTATAATTGTTAGTCTTTTCTTTCTCTTCCATATTGTTATTCTTAATCTTTGAATTTGTCTTTAACTGAGTAGTTGTTTTTTCTAGGTCTTACTTTAGAGATAGGATCTTCAATTCTTGGTGTTGACAGATTTCTATCTTTTCTTGTAGCTGTCTCCTTAGATCTTCTTCTATTTTCTTGACTTCTTCTACTTGTTTGTTTAGATCAAGGCTATTTTCTTCCATCTGTATTTTTGAATTCTGATCATCCTCATGGGATTTTTACAGTTGACCTTTTAGTACAAGATTCTCCTTTATGAGTTCTGAGAGGTCCTTTTCAAATTTAAATTTTTTCGGACATACCTTTTGTAGATCTACCTTCAAGGATTTGATTTCAGGTTCTTGTTTTCTTATTAACTTCTCTTCCAATATTTCTTTATTCTTGCAGGCACTTATGTCACTCTCTTTGTCTTGTATCTTGTAGATTAACTCTTTTTCCTTATCTTCTAGTAGTCTTCTGAGCTTGACAAATTCTTCTGATTTATTTTCAATTTCTGTGGCTGACTTCTCAAGTTTATCCTTAAAAGATTTGGATATGGCTTCTTTGGTTTTGGTGGCTTCTTCAACTTGGAGTTTCATATTAATTATGGTTTGTGTGGCCTTCTCAAATTATTCTTGATTCCTCTTCTCAACTTTGTCCAATTTCTCTTGCAATACCTGGTTCTGTTCACAAATATTTTTCACTTCTTGCGATTAATTAGTAGTTTCATTGTCTATCATAATATCAGCTAAATTTCTATCACTTATTGAAGAGAAATGATTTTCATCATAATCTGAAGTATTGCATTCAATTAATTCAGAATATCACTTATTTTCTATACTTGATAAGTATATCTCTTTAAAAGAATTACAAACAAAGTGTTCAAGGGACTTACCTTCATACCTACCTAGATCTTGTACTGACCTTTTGATGGGGTTGTCTTCTGCTTCTTGTTCTTTGTCTAAGTTTAGCTGATTTATTTTGAACGACAATACTTCAACTGAGTTGCACTTTCCTATTTTATCCTTTTGGAGATCTGTTAGATATTCAAGCATTAATTCCATAACCTCTGCTTCTTCTTCTTTATTGGAGTGGTGTTTTTCTAATTTGAGCCATAATTCCTTAGTTGAGATGCACTTCCCTATATTCTTCTTTTGGATATCTACTATGCCTTCAAGGATGGATTCCATAGACATAGAATTGTTTTTCTTTACTTCTTTCTGAGCTGATGTTTTCACTTTATTTGGAGGTGTATATCCAGTAACAACTGACTTTCATACACCAATTCCCTCAAGATAAGCCTACATTCTCATTTCCCAGATCAAGTAATAATTTGAATCACATGACAATTGTACTCTATTCACTAAGAACCCCATGGTGTGTCAAAGATATCCTTCGAGATAGTAAGAATTTCTGTGAAGGAACTGCTTTGATACCAATTGTTGGACACACCAGGTACACTGAGTGGGGGGGGAGTGAAACAGTGTGCACACCTTTTATTACTTTTGACAATCAACAACTTATTCGATAATATACATTATCACATTATCATTATATCATCATCAACATTATTATCATCATTATATCATCATCACATAAGAAACATAGCATGAAACACATAACACCGTATATTACGGGGAAACCCAAGTCATCGAGAAAAAAACATGGAAGCCTTTCTAAAATAGTTTCCATAAATAAATAGGAGACAAAAAACTCTTATTACAAAGACTTCAATTTTCCAGCTACAACTGGAAGGAGGATACAACCCCTTGATTTACAGGCTACAACCTAAAGGGAGCTACAACTCCCTAGTTCCCCAGCTACAATTGAAAGGAGGCTACAACCCCCTTTCCTTACCTCATCCTGCCACTATGATACAAAGATAGAAACTATTGAACCATGACATCACTGATCCTATGGACCTGCTAATCAACCCCTGTACTACACTACACAGTATATACCACACTGCACAACCACACCCACTACTAACCACTGCTCATCATCTGATCACTACTCATTAACTGATCACTATCCACTGTATCACAGTACTCATCAACCTGTCAAATCAAGTTGTACCAATCAATATGTTTCTCACATCAACTGACTCATTCAATCTCAGTCTGCACACTAAACTCAGTCCACTTGGGTCAAACCAACTGCTCATACAACTCAGCTAATTTGAATCAAGCCAATTGCATGTAAGGAAACCTGTGCCAATCCTACTCAACTGAATCAACATGTACCAAGCTACTTGTGTACCTGTTCCAAATCAATCATATACTTGTATTAATATAATCAAGTGCTTTGATAGTCAACCAACCCTTCTTATTTGTCTTAGTTCATCAAGTAAGAGACACATTTGAGCAACCAAGAGACTTCACATATGGTCAACAAATTTTTTTCCAATCAAACTCAACTCAATGACACCACAACCAACCTCAATCAAATTCAAGGAATAGTTGATAGTTAAACATGATATACCTCAACCAAATAACCTCAACCAAGAAGATAAAAGACTTAACCAAATATGTTAAACTCAATCAATCTCATAAAATCTTATACACGAAATGATTTTTCACTCCACTCAAATAAATCAACAAATCAAACAAATATCAAGCAAATAGTCACTTATAATACTGTCATAGGTGTTATCATCCAAAATGGCACTTCTCTGTCCGAGTGTTGACATGCATTATGTCGACACACAAAAGGACAATTAGGATTGAAGTGGCCAAAAAACTATAGATGTGGATGACCATTGATACATGATCTCCAAACCAGATTGATATATTTTTATTCTAAGTCTAGGGTTGCACATGCAACTATGTGCATTGCAACTCACATGTCACACACGACTATGTGCATTGCAACCCGAGTGTACCTTGAACACGCTAGTTACCTTTAAGAAACAAGTGTGTCATACACACCTTGCTTAACAAATACTCGCATGTACCTTATTTCAACCTTAAAGAAATATAAATCGTGATTAGATGAGATTAGTTGGGCCTTAATCTATAACTATTCCAACTATCTCAACCATCCTAACCTTTGAAACCACTCTATTTTCCAATGTATAAATAGAGGCCTTGGGATGGGGCTAAGGAATGAATTTTGGAAGAGAAAAGTTATGCTGGTGGTATACCTTCAGAGTCTTGGAATAGTAGAAATCTGAGTCCTCGGTTGTAGAGGATTCCTTGTGTCAGAAGCTGGGTTGTACTCTCACCTATTCATTGTTTGTTAATAAGGAGAATTCTTCTTCCAATCTTTGTGTTGTGCTTTTCTCATGTATATTGGTTAATGAATGATGTTCTTTATATTATTGATATGTGTTTCATCTAACCTCTAATATATATATGTATGAGATATTGCTTGAAGAATTGGCTATTTGCAGGTGAAGAGAAAGAGGCCCTAGAAGCTTTGGAAAAGATTGAAATGAGAGAAGTTCAAGCTTGGATCAACCATCATAAACTGGGTAATCCAAACTCTCTTCCTATTCTCATTTCATTTTCTGTGAAAGATGATTGTTTGCAAGTGTAATATTAAGTTGGTAACCCCAGAAACTAGGTTACAAGGGTGTATTGTCCTATACAACAGAACCGGTGACTTCCCTGGGTTGTCCAACCTGTTGTGGGTTCATCCTGTAGCTTCCCTTTACTAGTCTTTGTTCTGATTCTGAGTGTGGTCCTTTTCATCTTGATTTTGATTTACAATAGAGTGTTCCTATAAGTCTGTTCTAATATTTTTTATTTGAAAATATTTTAGTAGTACACACGAGTTGTTGTATAAGACAATCGCGTATATGACCTTATACATGAGGGTTGCTGTATAAGACAATCACATGTCGTACACGAGTTTCCTGAATAGACAGGAGCGTGTGTCCTGTAGTAGTCTAAAAGTTTGATAAGGTTTGCTTGTCCCTATCTCTTTGGATTTTTTATTTGTTTAGAATTCTTTTGTTTATGGCATGCTTCTGTGAGTCTGAAGTCTACGTGTCACACCTTTTGCTTGTTTTTTCAAGCCTTTGAGTCTTTTGTTTTATTTTCTTGCATCTTGTGAAGTGTAGGTGGTCCTCCTGCTTGGTCTGTAAGTTTGAGTGCTTGTGTCTAGGTCAGTGATCAGGGCCTTGGATACTTTATACTTTGTACTGCATTTTGTAGTGTCAGTTTGTCACTTGTTCTTTTGTGAATCTAGTGGACTCTTTGGGTTCAATAGTTTCTCCAAGTCAGGATTTTTCCAAGTCTTCTTCCCGATTGGTTAAAGTAGGTCATTTTGGGTCCTTTATACCTCATTTCACTTTTATATGCTTTGATTATTAGAACTTGCCCAAAACTCGCATTTAGTTGCATTATAGTTTTTGAAAATTTTGAAAAATTGAAGAAAAACATTTTATACATTTGCATTTAGTTGCATTTAGTTGTTTCTTTTCAGTATTTTTCAAATAAAATTCAAAAATTATAAAAAAAAGTCTTAGTTTTCTTGCACTTAGTTTTAAATTCATTAGCCTATATTTTGCAAAAAGAAAAGAAATTTGGTTTAAGTAGTTACAACTTACTTTTAAATTTGTTTACACATCATTTTGCTCTTTCTTATCGAGTCTATAACACCACATTGTTTCACGCCATTTACCTCTGACTAAAAAAAACCTTCTAAAATGAATGATATAATTTAAAAATTATTAGTAAGTTTTATTTTATAGGATCCTACACCAACTAGATTAGGCTAGACTTGTGGATTAGTGAGTTTCAACTCTCTATTAATCTTGTATATTGATCTAGGAACAAAGCATCAATCTCATCAAAGATTAATCAACAAATAACTCATGAAATGGTGTAATCGGTCTATAGGAATAGTAGCCGCTCTGTATTCACATAAATAATGAATGATTACAATTACAATGTCATGCTACAAGCATGAATGAAGAGACAATTCGAATTCCTTAGGAGGTCATTCAAATTGAATGAGTGAGTCTAGCTTAACTAACTGTAAGCCATGGTCCACACTCAGTTAACCACTGATCAAAACCCTAATCAACTCAACTGAACCCTAAATGAAGCCGGAGTGCAATAAATGGCTGAGTCTCAGCTGAAAGAGATCAGACACATGTCATATCAAGCCAACCATCAAGTGCTAGTGCTTCAATGGCTTCAATGAATCTCGATGAGGTTAACTGAAGTTGAAATAAACATTAGAAGTTGGTGGAGGCACCCCTGTTGACTCCAGTTAATTAATTAATCATTAAATAATCAATTAAATCATTAATTAATCATTAAATAATCAATTAAATGAGAGGAGGCACCTTCACTGACTTGTTTAACTAATTGTAACCACTAGTTAGCAATTAGGTGCATTAATATCACTTAGATCACTCCTGGAGTGCTCCAGTTAGCCTCCCTGAATGTAGGAGAAGGATAAGTTACCCTCCTTGATTGAAGGTAGGTGTGGGTGTGACTGGATGATGACATTTAATGCTCCAGTGATGTCAATTAATGTCAATAATACTTAGGATAGTGGTTTAACTAGGCCAATTTGACCAAAAAGAGTGTGTATGGTGGTAAATGTCTCCAACACCCCCCTTAAGCTATACTCAGGAGGAGTTAGAAAACAAAAATGCATAAAAATGATAGAGCCCCAGAAAAAAATGCCATAGGTCACCTTGTACATAAAGTAACTACTTCATATAACCAATGAAATGGGGAAAACCTCATGGGAAAAATACCCCCCCTCAACCTAAGTAGTAAATCAAAAATTGGTTCTTCTATGCAGCACCATCCTGAGACTGTGCATGTGAACCTATGAATCCAAACTAAAAGAATATGTCTAGAGGAATCTTCCACTTTGGAAGAAGAACAATGCACTCAACTGAATCAGAAATATAAACAGTTGCACGGTGAAAACTGGACCCATGTAGAGTAGCTAAAATCGTCTGAAGAGAGAGAAAAGGTTCTTGAGGATTTGAACCATGTGTGGAACACTCAAGAAAATGATATGTTGCAGCCTTGAACAGAAAACCATGAGTGGTAAAATCAGCCCCTAATCTTAGGAGCAAGTGTCCAAGCAAATGCAGAATGTCTTCCTCTTTACTAGTTCTGTGAGGAGATGAGCATGTGACCAAAGGTAGAGAAGCCTTGGGACTGTGGAGAGCGAATGCTTGAGCTCCATAATATGATATAGCTTTTGAAATATCTAATAAATCACATAATAAAATATCAGCAACCTCATATGAGAAAACTAACACCAAATCCCCATCAGCAGTTTTGAAAAGAAAGTGTGGTACTTGACTTTTCACACCGGAATTGGTGAGAGCAGCTACAAGCATGACTGAAAGATATTGGATTTTAAAATATGAACCAAATAATATCAGATAAAAAATTAAATCAGCTCTAAATAATTTCACAACAGATCCAAAACTGTGAAATGAAATCAAATCCCCAGTAGCAGTTTCAAAGGAGACTTGCGGTACTTGTTTCTTCACACTGTTGATGAGAATAGCTACAAGCAGTACTGAAGGTTTATGAACCTGAAATTTTGAGACAAGAAATATTATATCAGATCCAAATAATATCATATCAGATCCAATAAGGTTCATATCATATCCAAAATTATGGTCAACCGAGACGGTGGATGCACAGTTGTCTTTTTCTTCAAAATTCTGAATTTTGGTGCATGCAATCCTGCATGATTTTGCTAAAATATCTAGATCATGGGGAGCGAATGTGTCAATCTTATAATCTGATATTTCTTCCAAAATATCCAATTTTTTACATATTTTCACACCAATAGCAACATTATAGGAAGAAAAATCAAATTTCTCTTCACTTTCGGAAGCAATTACTGGTAAATTTTGCACATAATTCAAAGGAAAATCACTGGTGAATGTTTGCATGGAAGTGCACTAGTATTTTTCTTCAATATCAAAGATTTGAATCTCTTCTTCTGTTTCAGCAATATGAGGAGATGAGATATCAGAGATCTCATGAAATTCCAGAGCATCGGGAGAAGGAGTCACTGCATGGAGACTTTCTTCAATTCGAATTGACTGTGTAGAAGATTCTGCTTCATCTTCATCTTGAACAACTTCATCAGAGAGAGTAGAGGCCGAGAATTTTGAGTAAATAAATCTTGTGGTGTTGGATGTAATCTCCAAGGTGCTATTATGATCCTCATTGTGCTTGCCAAATTTTCTGTCCAATTTTGTCCAGAGATCCTTTGGGTATTCAGTAGAACCAATAAGGTAGCGCAAGATAGGAGAAAGGGCCAGACATATTGCTCCAAAACCTCTACCACCATCATTTAGCTAGTCATTCTCATTCTGATAAGACTCTTTTCCAAGTCCAATAGAAACCTCATATATACCTCGTCTCTTCAGAGATGCAATCATCTTCAACTTCCATTCTGAATAGCTTGTGAATGGGGTGACAAGAGGGACTGATGAGTCCATTTGAAGTTGTACCTGTTAAAACTTGCAAATCACAACAAAAGGGGCATCATAAGGTTGGAAAGCCTGCACATTTTAGGCTTTCATCACACCCAACATATTCAATCAAGCAAGTTTGATCAACAAGTTCTTTACTTGGGGTATTAAGTGGTAAGCCTTGGCTTCTGGTGCAGTGCTGGATTTTTGAGCTATTGCTCAATTCTCATGCAGAAATCTGTCAAAAAGATTGTTTTTGAGAGATAGAGCTTCACCCACCGTGAGCTATGATACCATATTAATCTTGTATATTGATATAGGAACAAAGCATCAATCTCATCAAAGATTAATCAAAAAATAACTCATGAAATGGTGTAATCGGTCTACAGGAATAGTAGTCGCTCTGTATTCACATAAAGAATGAATTATTACAATTACAATGTCATGCTACAAGCATGAATGAAGAGACAATTCGAATTCCTTAGGAGGTCATTCAAATTGAATGAGTGAGTCTAGCTTAACTGACTGTAAGCCATGGTCCACACTCAATTAACCACTGATCAAAACCCTAATTGACTCAATTGAACCCTAACTGAAACTAGAGTGCAATAAATGACTGAGTCTCAATTGAAAGAGATCAGACACATGCCATAGCAAGCCAACCATCAAGTGCTAGTGCTTCAATGACTTCAATGAACCCCGATGAGGTTAACTGAAGTTGAACTGAACATCAAAAGTTGGTGGAGGCGCCCCTGTTGACTCCAGTTCATTACTTAATCATTAAATAATCAATTAAATCATTAATTAATCATTAAATAATCAATTAAATGAGAGGAGGCGCCTTCACTGACTTGTTTAATTGATTGTAACCACCAATTAGCAATTAGGTGCATTAATATCACTTAGATCACTCCTGGAGTGCTCCAGCTGGCCTCCCCAAATGTAGGAGAAGGCTAAGTTAGCCTCCTTGACTGAAGGTAGGTGTGGGTGTGACTGGATGATGACATTTAATGCTCCACTGATGTCAATTAATGTCAATAGTACTTAGGATAGTGGTTTAACTAGGCCAATTTGACAAAAGGAGTGTGCATGGTGGTAAATGTCTCCAACACTCTCCACAAGTATTTAAATTCAGACATAGTTGGCCAATCAATAGGTAAATTCTCTTCTATGTTGATTGTATCTGGGAAGCTTCTCTCAAATGGGATTTAAGCATGAGGCCGCATGGAGGCTTGTACTGAGGAGATAACCCTCTGATTCCTTGTCAAAGTGTAGACCAAGGGTTTTACACATCTGGGGACTTATGTCAATACCATCCTTTAGGCCCCATGTGGTGCTGGTGTTGATAGGGTTTTGGGATTTGCTACCTTGCCCATGCGTATGAACCATGCTTGTGACTGTCCCCCCAGACTGTCAGTATAGTTGTGGTAGCCTTTAGTCTCTTTGACATCTAGGGTTCATACATAAGTACACCGAAAGGCTATTTCTGGTTGACCTTGGATGGGCTTGGAAGGTAACCCTGGTAGAAGGTGTGGGAGGGAGGTGGGTGATTCTTCCGCTTGTGCCTAAGAACATCTACATCAACAACAAGTAACTTTCTCTCAGATTTCTTTTGGAAAGAATATCTTATACCCTTTGTGTCTATTTTGGATTTAGGAAATTTTGTAGTGATTGTTGTGTGGTTTGTTTGTTTTTAGTCTGGCCTAGGGTGTGTGAAGAGACAATTTTCAATCGTGGAGGACCAATATCTTAGAAGATAAAGAAGGTTGCGAAACCTTCCTCCAGATTCTACAGTGGAGCCTCCACCACCATCTCAAAGGTGTAGATTAGATATAGATAGTTCTTTTGAACTGGTAGGAATCAGTGAGATTCTAGGTGAACCAGAACTTAGGACAAATCAAGTTGATACAACCACAGTAGAGATAGAAGACTTGCAGGATGAAGAGTTTGCAAGAAAATTTAATTCACCTTTTACTGACTTAAACAATCCTATGATCATCGAATTTCATCTATTTGATTCACCTATGATTGGTGTTCCCTTGAGAATAATTATGGCTAGCTCAAGAGAGGGTCCATCTACCCCCATCTCAGCCATTCCAGCTGAAGGAGTGCCACCTCCCCCGGTTGGTACTCCTAGAAAAAATACACCTACTACTCCTTTAACTCCATCTAGTCGGGTGGTTCAACCACCGACTTCCACAAATGTAGTAGGATCTTCTGGTGGGGTGGTCACTGGGATCCCTAGTGCACCTTTTGCTTCACCCTCTTTTGCACACACTGCTCAGAGTGGTCCTATTGGATCCACTTCATTTGTCTAGGGTTTCCTGTGGAATGGGGGGCACATTCCCCCATCCACTTCTTATGTAGGTCCTACACCTGCATATGTGGGGATGCCATTTGGAAATACTAACTCTTATGGTCAAGGTTTCCAAATGTCCATTTAGACTCTATTCACGAGCTCTCCATTTTTTCTTTTTAACGGAGGGATACCTGCTCCTATTTTCCAGACTCCAGTCTCAACTGGAGAAGCTCAAACCACATACACTGCACCACACATGAACAATCTAGTGGCTTATGCATGGAATCCATTTCAAAGTAGTCGAACTACTTCACAACTAGTAGCTGGGGGAAACCCCGCCTTTACATTTGGGAACTAGAGGGAAAGTCCTTCTACTTGCCAAGCTCGTACTTTTCAGGCTCCGGTTAGGCCCAAACTTCCATTCTTGGCAACTTTAAAATTGTCATATTTATCTAAGTTAATGAATGACCCAGTGAAGCATGATGCCACTTGGCCACCTGTCCCTACTAAGATACCTTCATACATTCCAAAATTCAAAGGAAAAGTTGGTGAAGACTGAGGGGCTCATATCACCACCTTTCACTTGTGGTGCTCTTCCAACTCGTTGAACGATGACACTGTTCAGTTGAGATTGTTCCAAAGAACTTTGACTAGTGCTGCAGCAAAGTGGTACATCGAATTACCATTTGCCACATTTGATAGTTTTTGGGACTTAGCTAATGTGTTCCTTAACCACTTCCAACTTCCTATCCAATATGATGCCGGTATAGATTTATCATCCACCTTTTGGCAAGATAAAGCCACCCACATTTCAAATCACATCCAAGAGTGGTGAAGGCAAAAGAGGCTCATTAAGGCTACTATCCCTCTCGAGTTTTTGTTAGAATGGTTCCTTAAGTCCTTATTACCGTATATATCTAAGGATGTAACCACCTCAGGAGCAACTAATGAGGAAGAGGCTATCCTCAGAGCCCAATAGCTAGATTTGATACACTCTCAATCTGGGATACTATATGAAATCATCTCTGATGCACCGCGGCCAAGACATAGTGTTGGGAAACCAAAGCCTGGACCCCATGCTAATGGTGTGGTTGGTTCAGTTAAACATCCCATAGTAGAGTCTTTGGTAAAACAACTCCACGAGTTGTCTATTAAAAATTCTACAGCGGAGGCAGCAAAGGCTGCCCCCTCACCCCAAAATGCAAATTTTTTTGCTCAATCCTCCCAAAAGGGAAATCAACAGCCTGGTGGGAAAAATAAAAATCCAGATCCCACAAACAGTGCTGATGGGGACAAAAAAGATAAGAAACGAGTGAAGTTTCCTTGCAAGTTGTGCCAAGAATATCACCTGACCCATCAATGCTTCTTATAGATCAAGCTCAAAAGCTGCTAAAAATTCAACAACTGACTGTCCTAAAGGATCCATTTCCCCAAGGATAGAATGCATCTTCAGTTTCTAACGTAGCTGGGGGCACTTATAATGCCCCTGACAAAAATTATATCAACATGGTTTGATCCCATAACTTTCTCCAGACTAGAAACAAGAACTATGAGATAGAGGCTCCAGAGAAGGGTAAGTCTATAGGTGAAACTTCTAACCCTCTCGCAATTGAAAAACCTACCGAACCTATGCCTAAGATACCGAAAGGTGTCTTTAAGAAAGCATTGCATAATCCCAATGCGAGGGATGCAACCAATTACTATGTAGTTGAATATTTATCCCAAACCCCTTGTGTGATGTCAGCTTTAGAGGTGCTACAAAGTCTTCCTGCCCAACGAGATGCACTCCTAGCAGCCTTAGGTAGTATAGATTCATCGAGCCTTATGGCGAAGTTTAATTGATGTCAAAATTCACCTACCGTATCATGTGGCTTTATCAATATATGTCATCCATGGTGGAAAAACCATTGGAAGGTCAGTTGTTGATGAGGGTGCTTCCACATTTGTCATGTCTTTGTCTTGTTGGAAGGCTCTTGGATCTCTAGAGCTAGTTCCATCGAACACCCTACTTACTGCTTTCGACGGAAGGTCATTTTGTCCACATGGTATCCTACCAGCTTTTGAGATTAAGCTAGAAACGAAGATAGTTTCTATTGAAGTGGAGGTCATTGATTCCATGTTGGATTATAACTTACTTCTATGGAGAAGTTGGACTTATGCCATGTGTGCAATTTCCTTGACCGTTCTTCGAGTAGTAGTGTTTCCGCACGAAGGGAAGTTGGTTACTATTGACCAACTCAGTTTCACTCGGAAGGGCCGTATGGAAAATAATGAGTCCACCATGCTATTGGTTGATCAGGTTAGACCAGCTAATGAGAGATTGGGGGTTGGTATGTATTCATCGCTAATGGGAACCTTTGATATCCTAACCCCTGTAAACTATCTAGGTTCTACATATATTGGGAATTTTGTCGAAACGGTTGTCGATAAAATAGATCCTTTAGTTCTTACTTCCCGTAATGAACCTAAAGTGCCCTCATTGGCAGTGGACGTGACTTGTCAAGATATTTTTGACACCACTGCTGATCCTATTCTGACTCTTTCTTCAGTCTCCAGAGAGTTTGAAGAATTATATTCACCTGCTTGGATAGAGAACTATTCACATTTTGACGACTGTTTAGATATGTTTTTTCCTTCAGATGAAACTATCTTGGAAACCATGAGTGGGAAAGATAAGATCTATGAATATATTTACCCTAGATCCCACTTCCTTCTTGAGTTAAGTAGAATTCAAAACCAGGAGTTCGATATGAGACTTGTGGAGAATATTGATCTTATCAATATCTCTGCAAACCTTGCTGTCGTTAAAACTATGCATGATGATGCAAACTCTCTTTTAGAAGAAGTTGTCATATATATTGACCTATTAAAGGAATTTCATGATGCATGTGCCTGCTCATCCTTAGTAGGAATAAACCCATATATCGTTGAATTTGGAATCCAAACCTATCTTGATTCTAAACCTGTTCGACGAAGACGGAAAAAATACTATGCTTAGGCTTAGTACCCTTTTTCATGTATTTTATTGTATATAACTTTATGTACAATAGTTTATCTGGTTTGTGTTCTTATATCATCTGCTGGTTGTTATAGATGTATTTTGAGTGGTTTATAGGTTTTGCAGATGGCGCTAGTCGTCACACTTGCAACTTGGCTTCAGTCGCATGGGTTATTTACTCACCCTCAGGACAACTAGTCACCTCTGGAGGCACTTGCCTAGGTCCTGCTACCAATAATGTGGCCAAATACAGGGCCATCATTGAGCTTTTATGGGATTCCTTGTCACGTGGCATCACCCAGTTGGAAGTTAGACTTGACTCTCAACTGGCGGTTTCCCAGCTCAATCGAGCTTATCAGGTGCGAAACCCTATTTTGTTACGTCCATTTTTTCAAGTTAGGTTATTGGAAAGAAATTTTGATTTTATTTCATTTAATCATATTCCAAGAAATCAAAATTCATTAACTGATTCATATGCAAACTATATGTTAGATTGACACTTAACACACATTTCATAAAAATACATAACGAATACATTGTGAATACATGTAAATAAACCATGAATATATATATGTGTGTGTGTGTGTGTGTGTGTGTGTGTGTGTGAATATATGTCCATAAGATAGGTCAAGTTTTGATCCTCAGATCCAGTCATACATGTGTACATATACAAAAATATAAAAAAATTGGATCACAATCCATAAAATGCCCCTAGACCTAATCTTGACCACCCTAGTCACCCTCGTCACTGACCTCCTCAACTTCTTCAGCTGCAGTAGCCTCCACAGCCTCTGTGTAGACAAGTACAACCTTGACTATCTTTCTCATAAGGTGTATCCATGTGGGTGGAATCCCGACAACAAGTTCCTACAAGATGGCAAGTGTTATCACATATATAGTAGTCGGGTTACCATATTCTATTTTTTCAGATTCAATACATTTTTCAGCCAGAACTCCTACATATGAGATGTTGAGATGAGCAGTTTTGATGGATCATTATGTTATCAGTAGATTATAGTACTCTCCCATGTCAGTAATGAGTCTCAGGACACTTAGATTTGAGGACTGATGTAGCCATTCAGTCATTTTGCAGAGTAGTTAGTGATGCCAAGATTTGTATCAGTATTTCTCATTGGACAGATGAGGGTTCAGATGGATGGTTATGACTCATCTTTTATTATATTGTATTATGGTTATCATTGTTATTATAGTCATTTTTGTGACATGTATTATCATTTAGTGTCATGATCTAGCGTTCATATAAATATGTGGACGTGGATGTATCTATATTATGTATTGATGTCCCTACTCAGACTTGGAAGTTCCTGATTTATACTCATTGTTTTTACCCTCCCTAGGGAGAATAGAGGTAGTCATTCCCACCATACTCTGGATTTCTAGTGTTGGATTCATTGTTCATTGTCTCCACCCATCCATTTCCTTCCAGTTTTATTTTAACCCGACTTACTACTTGACTTGTGGCACGGAGGACCTTTCCCTGCTAGAACCTTTGTTGGACAAACCTCCTTGTTTATGTTGTGTCTCGACTCTCAGTTGGTGACAGAAATTGCCTTTTGTAAGTTGGATTGTATGCCTAAATCATTTTGGTCAGTTGTCCCAATGTTTGGAACTGTGCAGAACTCCCCCTGGTCACTTGAGATGTTGTTGGCTAAAACTGAAAGCTCATGTACTGCTTGGAAATATTTATATATGCACCCATGGAAATTCTAAACTATAGAATGTGTTTCTTAACATATGTCAGTAAAGAGCAAGAGCAATGAAATTCTAAAACACCCCGCTAAGGGTATAATAAAAGGTCCCAAAAGAAATGGTTAAATATATGCTATATCCGAATATTGTTGACCTTATAAATTTGAATATGTCCTTGATGAAAGCTGTAATTAGTTGTGCTTTTAAGAGCTAGTGAAGTCCCAAAGGGTCATTTAGGCCAAAAAGGCCATGGAAATAAAATTGATGATCCTAATGAACCTGGATCAAACTTGATGTAGACATGATGCCCAAGTTGAATAAGCACTCTCTGAACAACTCAACCATTTGTGAGGCACTGCCATTCCATGTGTTGTTATTTGTCTGACATATGGTTATAGTGAGTATTCCCTTTCCATATCTGAAGTGTCACAATGTTGAGTTGGTATTCATCCTTTGTCCTAACCCTGTAAATTTTATCCTTCACCCTTCACTAGCAAATTGACTACAACTATGAAGTGAGTATAGTCCTGAAAGTATGGTCTGAGTAATAATAAATAAAACCCTATATATGTATTTGGTTGATGTACCTCCAGTGAGGTGATTTCTACTTGTTATGATTTTTACTTTAATGATTTGTAGAGCATGGCTTAGCCTTGTAAGACTTGCAGCAGATGGATGACAGTCTAAGTTATATTATTGGTATTTGTTCATTTATAGGTGATTATATTGTATATTGGATATTGTTGATGATCAGGCAAAGACTTGGAAAGGGTATGAGTATACACCCTAGATTGATTTGGACTATATAAGTCTAGTGAGATATCTTATTTTTAGTTCCGGGCACTTGCAGAGATGGTCAGGCTCATTTTACCCTTCTGATGCAGTTTTGCTTCACAGGATGATGTCTCTGAGCAGGGAGATGTTTTTATTTGGATATCCTAGGGAATTGTATGGGGAATAGGGGGTGAAGCCACTTGATTGTACCATATTACCCCCATCCCAGAGAGTTTGGTTGGCTTCATTGGACAACGCAGGCACCCTAGAAGGTTGTTTTGGTAGGTTCACATTTCCTAAGGCAGATTAAAAATGATTAAATGGCTATTGAATAAATCGATTTGGACTAATGAGGAAAGGAAATGACAAGGGATGAGTCATGATGATGATTGTGATTTCCTCCACACCTTCTCCAACAGTTGTAGCACTTGATTGGGCCCACACCTATTTTATTTGCACTTTTATATTATTTTTTGGAGCTTTTGGGAGGCTCGCGATTTCCTCAAGGAGGCAAAAAAATTTTAAAAAAAATATTATAGTGTTTTATTGTGTCATGGGGACACCCAGAGGGAGTTAGTTAACACTCCATGGACCCACCATGTGCTTCATTTATTTCTTGTTGAGTGGGGTACCCTCTTTTTGGGTGATCTAGTCCACTTTCGTACTTTATGGTTATATTGATATATATATTGGATGTTGAGATCATCTCTACCATTGATTAGAAAAATTATATCTTTTTAATATTAGCCAATCATTTTGAAAGTGGTTAGGATTTTGGTTCTCTCGTTCCTATTTAAAGGAGAGAGCTTCTCATTTGTAAAGGGTCTTTGGCTCTTGGCTCTTGGATTAATAGAAAAAATTTCTTGTGGATATTTTTTTGGATCTCCTTTGCATATGGTGTTATTATATGGTTTTTGGAAAGTATTTTTCTTCCTAGCATTCAGGAAATTTGTGTGATATCTATATTTTTTTGGGATCATTGTCTTGTCTACAGGAGGGCGACTTCACCTTTGGCATTTTTGCAGGGGATCCTCAACCCACTTGGATTGGCGTCATCTTGTATTAGGGGGTTTTCATTAGCTTCATTGTGATCTATGATTACATCTTGTTACTTTTCTATAGATCTTGTTTTTCTTTTGTGATACGAAAAATATGATATTAGTGACGTTTGCTTGTGCAGGAGAGAGGGCACAGTGGTCACTTGGAGTAGAACATTGGGCTTAGAAATCACACATGTCATCCCAAATTGATCAGGATTGTAGGTATTATCACCTTAAATGAATCTACAAGGATTTCTAGATAAGATCTATAGGTTAGTTCCTTTCTTCCGGATCTCAACCCATTGAGACATACCTTTCTTCATTTTACTGAAAATTCCATAAATAATAAAAAACCAAAAAATACTAAAAATAAACTGCTTGATCTCTGGACAAACCACTATTTGGTTTTGTAGATCGGGCCTTCCCATCACCAATTCATCATCAACACTGAGCTAATTCTACCTGGTTTTCCCTAGATATGAGAAACAGTCCTCCCAAACCTTGGCGCTCCTCATGAAATTCTGAATTTTTTCAGGATTTGTTTTTTCTGGAAAAATTCCTTCTTGGGTTGGTAAATCAGGTCCTCCTCTTTCCAAATCACCCTCAACGCTGAGCTAGATGCTGAAAGGTGGCCCTAGATCTGAGAAACTGTCTTCCAAGACCCTAGCTCATCATCATTTTTCTGACTTTTTCCAAGATCTGATTTTTATGGCATTTTTCTAACTTGGGTTTGTATATCAAGTCATCCTCATTCTAGTTCTCCTCCAATGTTGAGTTGGTGGTCTCCATATTTTCCTAGATCTGATAAATTGACTTTTCAAACCCTAGTGCTAGCCTACCTTGTTGTTGGTTTTTCCCTGTAGACTGAATTTTTCAGCCAAACATGTTTTTGGGTCTGTACATCGGGGTATTTCCTAGGTGGGTCTCCTCCAACGCTTAGCAGATAGTGACTCCATTGACGTAGATCTGATATTAGGAACTAATCTCCAACTCTAGCACTACCCCCTCTTTGGCCTCATTTCCTTGTAATCTGATTTTTCCCTAATGAATTAGGTGCTTTGACATTGTCATATCTCTCATTGAGTCTATCCATTGGTACTAGATAGCCCAAATCTTGTCTTTGACCTCCCTGCATTGGTCATGTTTCCCAAGGCAGCGAATATCCTCACTTGTTGCTAGTACCTCAACCCCAGATCTAGTATTTACTTCATAGGTCACCTATGTCCCACTTTTGATCAAGCATCACACTTCTTAAACCCTCATCCAAAGCCTTGGTTTACCTAGTGACATCATCCATAGATCTAGGGTTTCCATTACCTTACACCTTACATACCTCAAAGTCCATTTGGTCTGATCTGGTGTCTAGGTTTGATCTCTCCTTTCGGGAGTAAATCTAGGTCTCCCCCTTTGTTGTCTTGGGCTAAGACACATAAAGTAAAGGCTTCCTTGATTGGCATGAAAACCATCCATTTGGGAGTCTAGGCAGTCTTGGTTCCACCTTCTTAGTTTCTTATCCCTCTACCATCCATCTTGGATCCACCTCACATAGGCAACTACAAGGTTCATGATAACAGCAGGCATCTGCTCAATGCATATGGTTGGGACTATGTGGGTAAGCTTGTCCAGCTTCCCTTCAAGTACCCTGATCAAACCCTGATCTTCCCCTGCCACTGGTCGTACATACATCCTAAGATTCCCATTAGGGAGGATAGGTCCAATATCTACATTTTAAACATTAAATGGATTAAAAACTCTTATACATATGTATATACCTTTATGATAAAAATTCATAAAAATTTTAAAACTTGAAAAACCAAAATACCTAGTGCTCCCCATACTCCTCCAGGAGGGAGGACGAGATCATTGTCACCTCGAGAGTCTAAACCAACATAGGGAAATTGATCCAGTGCTAGCAATTGCCGCCCCCACTATAAGTAGAAATCATCATCATATACGCTCTGAATTGATCAACTGCTGCCCTAGTGAAGGAAAATATCTCTCCACCTAGTCAGTCTAGGCTGACGAGGAGAGAAGGCCAAAAGTGGTACCACAAGGCTAATTGCGGGCACTCTCTCAAAGAAGAATGCCACTAATACACTAGAATATCCAAAATTTTTCCACCAGCTTCTATTGCAGTCAGAGAGTTGTTTTTTCATTATCGGGATTACTCCCGAGAACTAGTCAAATACAGTTCCCTGTAGGCACTCTATAACAATTCTCATCTGGTTTTGAGTAGCAATATGGAGCAATGATGATCCTGCAACCCTCACTATAGTACTTACTAGCACTTGCAGTGGGAAGTTACTAATATGTACAATAGGGATGCATGATCCCTTTTTCTAACTGTCAGGTATGCAGTAAGTGTTGATGTAATCCTGAACACTCATGGGGTCACCACCCCTGCCAGTTGCCTCGAGGTTGATAGGTGTCCCCTGTCTAGACAAGCCTGTAATGAAGTACATGTCTTCCAGTGCCACCTCTAAGATTTCACCCTAAAGGTCAAAGGCCCCAAGGTCATGGTCCCAATAGCCAATAAAAAACTCTAGCAAATAGACACTGGCCCACATAAGTGAAGTACAAAAGAACTTTAATAACCCACTTTTCCGTAATGCTTTCATAGTGGAGGCATTTTGGAGTGCTGCTTGGTATATATCTTCATGTTCCTGCTCCCTCCACTCCAACACCATGTTTTAACCTTATCAAACATTAAAATTTATCAAAACAATTTGATTTTGGCCTTAACATTCTTTTTCCTATGTCGTGCAATACACACGACTGTCTTTTATATAGGTCGCATGTGACACACGGGTTGCCTTCATGCAAGTAACATGTAAAACGTGTGCACGCGACTGTGTAAATCGCCTACGTTTGTGTACTACATGACCCCCTTAAGACAGGATTAAAACATCCAAATTTGCATAAAATTGAAAATGTAAACGGTTGAAATGAAAGAGAATGAAGAGCTAGCTTACTTGGCACTTGCGGTATCGAAAATCGTCCATTGGTTTGTCCACACTGAGCGATTGAAGTCAGAGGTAAAAATTTCCTATATTGGGTAGAAATATGAAATGGTATGTTTTGATTTCTATTTTTGGACTATATATATAAATAATTCCAAATTATGGGTTTTTAAACTATAGTTTTCAAATTGTATTATAGTCAAACTAATACCATGTCATGTTTTCCTAATGCAATAGGTTCAAGGTCACTTAAAGTGATTATTCACTCATATAGGATAGGATTTTAGTCATTCATATGCATTTTTGCATCTAGATCTAATCCATTTTAAACCTAGGATCACTACTTTGACCATGGACTATGGTGTTTAAACCATTATTACCTTGTCTATACCATTGTTCTTTTGTGGATAGGGCCTTCCTTCCATGACTACCCTAGTTTAGAACACATTGTTGTCTTTTGGTACTCATACTGCATTTCTCATAGGTTTAGGGGAGCCTTCTTAGCTATTTTTCATGCCAAATTGAGCCTCATTTTGGTCTCTTTTTACAAGCTATCCCCTTTATAAAACTACCCTCCCTTATGGAGTTTCTTTAGGCTCAGGTCTAACTCCTCAAAACAGAATTGACTTCCGAGTAAACTTGTCCATTTAGGCTCATTAAGAATATGTAAATGGGCATCCACATTGGTGGTAGGTTATCACTTTCTCAGACCATGTGGAATAATATGAGAAAGGAACACACTCTTTTCTATGGAATTGAGAAGAGTATTCTCAGGTATAGGTTTATCGCTTTTCCGGACCCGAGGGACTAAATTTATGGAAAAGGAGTACCTAGTATGAGCTTATTTTTCTCTTTTTCATGCTCTAGACATAATCATGAAAAATATTCTGAGTGTAATTTATGCCTTTGTCATGCTCGTTAAACACTAAATAAAAAATCATTGAGCTTACTGTTGTAGGCCCCATTTATCCTAACCAAATGGATCTTTTTGAGTAATCTTGCTTTCCTTCACAATCATAAAACTCAAGCTATATGATGATTTTGAATGGGCATTGGTTAGGTGGTAATTTAACCTTTTTCGGACCTCCTTGACCAGGTACGAAAAAGGTGCACCTTACTTCTTTGGAAGCTAAGAGATTTCTTCTGTGGTATGTTTTATATTTTTCTAGCCTCAGGAGACTAAATTGGATGAAAAATAACCCCCCTGGAGTCTTTTTCAGAATTTTCAGACTCTCTAAACATGAAAACACCAATGAGCATGTACTAGTTCAGGCTCATAAAATCCATGAATCAGTGACATTATCAAGAATTATTCTCTCTCCTCTTCAAGCTTGTCAAAAATGAAGAGAGACCTGAGTTGACTTTCCTAGACTCATCAAAATTTAATAGGAAAGATAAGGAAGAAGTTTTCTCTTTGGGTTATAAACAGTGGCGGCATGCCATCCTTGAACATAGCACTTTTGAACTTTCCGATACTCATGTTCCAGTTTATCCTTCTAGCTCATATATCACTTCGAGTATTTACTCCTCCACTTGTTCCTTATACATGGGGAATCTGTACATGTCTCCTACATGTCAGATAAGTATAGTTGTCATATATGTAAGTTAATAGATGCCTTGGGTCATCTCTGTGTCGTGTTCACTATTCAAGGATTTATCCCTTCGTTTGATTATTATCTTGATTCCATCATTATCCTATCTGAGTATTACTTGTGTCTACCTTCTCGCATCCAATTCCTAGTCACTCTTTTGATCCGTTGGAGGATCTATTGCCTTCCTTATCATAGTATGGTTTGATCATCAGTACATATTAAATACAAAGACCTAGAGCTTTGACGATGGTACCTTAGGATTCACTATCATTACTGGTGAACTCCTTTGCTTCAGTTGTCAGTTTCACCTATTGGTTGACAATCTGTTGAGTCCTTTCCATGTTCGATTTCAGCACACTTAGTCACATGGCTAGGATTGTACTGGTTCCTTTGGATTCCAATGAATACCTCAGGTTCACCTCTATAACCTAAGTTGTGCAATATTATGTTATGATTAGTTACACAGCTTCCATATTTTGAAGACTCATCATTGTATATTGTGGCTTTGATCCACCTTTGTAATATACGTGGTCTCGTACCCGTATCATATGGTGTAATCAAATATTGTAAAGGAGCTAGTGTTCTAGTATATTCAACATGGCATCCTCAAGTATGATTTTGTATATGACATTGATATATATTTGTTTCAGGTACCTCCTCTACTTCCTTGTATTTTTGAGTTCTCTAAGATAAATATTGTAATGTATTTCAGCCATTTCTTCCCTCTGAACTCACACATTAGGGGGAATCTGTTATAAACCAAAATAGCACTTATCCATCCGAGTGTTGACATGCATTATGTTGACACACAAAAGGAAAATTAGGATTGAAGTGGCCAAAACACTATAGATGTGCATGGCCATTTATACATGATCTCCAGACCAGCTTGACATATTTTTATTTTGAGCCTAGGATTGCACATGCGACTATATGCATTGCAACTTGCATGTCATACATGACTATTTGCATTGCAACCCGCGTGTACCTTGAACACACGAGTTACCTTTGATCAACAAGCGCATCATACACTCCTTTCTTAACAAATACTCATGTGTACCTTATTTCGACCTTTAAAAATATAAATCATGATTAGATGAGATTAGTTGGGCCTTAATCTATAATTATCCGAACTGTCTCAACCATCCTAACCTTTGAAACCACTCTATTTTCCAATGTAGAAATAGAGGCCTTGGGATGGGGATAAGGAATGAATTTTGGAAGAGAAACGTTATGCTAGTGGTATACCTTCAGAGTCTTGGAGTAGCAAAGCTCAGAGTCCTCAGTTGCAGAGGAGTCCTTGTGTCAAAAGCTGAGTTGTATTCTCACCTATTCACTGTTTGTTAATCAAGATAATTCTTCTTCCAATATTTGTATTGTGGTTTTCTCATGTATATTGGTTAATGAATGATGTTATTTATATTATTGATATGTGTTTCATCTAACCTTTGATATATATATGTATCATATATAACTTGAAGAATTGGCTCTTTGCAGGTGAAGAGAAAGCTTCCCTAGAAGCTTTGGAGAAGATTGACGCAAGAGAAGATCAAGATTGTCTCAACCGTCATAAACCGGGTAAGACAAACTCTCTTCCTATTCTATTTCATTTTTTGTATAAGCTGATTGTCTGCAAGTCTATTAGTAAGTTGGTAACCCTAGAACCTAGGTTACAAGGGTGTATTATCCTATACAACAATAGGTTGTCATTAACAATGAATAACAATCCAGCTCCACTTAAGTCAAATACACAATGATCATCACTTGTTAAACTAGTTCTCAAAGAAAACACTTAGGTTGATTAAGCAAATTACTCACAAGATCTATTACTTGCATGTCAACTTCTAATTCAATACTACATTATACAACAGTCAAGATAAGTACAAAGATCTATGCCAACAATATCCAAGATAATCATTAATATTTATATTAAGATCACATTAATATATATTCCAAGATAACCATTACCATATCCTCCATAAAATACCAATATATAGCCTCACATACTAAAATCAAAGATGAACTCTATCCATGAGAGACATGTGTCATCACAAGAGAAACCCAGAAGCATGAACCATACCTTTTTGAATATAATAAGATGAAGAAACCATAGACAAACCAAAATAAACTCTAAATCATGTCACCGCATATCCCTTGTAACAAGATTTCCAATGATCCAAGAATTTTTTAATTCTGATTATGTATGAGAATGTTATTCCAATTTTAGTGAAGATGCCCATAAATTTCTCTGTCACAGAATTTTGCACTTTTCTCCAAGAGTTGCGAAATTCCTGAAAGAAATGATGATGAACAAATGAAATGTTTGATGTTTTGTTTATATAGGTTGTGGAGAAAATTTATTACCTTGGGCCGACATGCAATTCAAAATTACAAATAATTAAATTCTCTTTTGTTTGGTCGGCTCAACGAAAAGGGTGGGGTACACCAACTTCAAAAATTCATATCTCTTCATTCGGAAGGATTTAGAATATGATCCACATATAAACATAAATGGCTTGACGAGAACCATCTCCCTATGATGGGTTATTTGAAAATTATTGGTCTAATACTCTTCAATTATTGAATTTGTACAGGACATCAAGACTCCACACATAAAGGTGCCAAAGACCATGTTACCTTATGCATACGTTCCAAGGTCAAAGGATTCAATGGACATCATCAAGGGCATGAGAGATTATGTGGTATTCACATCCATTGACTCCACATTAACAAGGATTAGGGCTCCACAATATACTCATCATTGTAGAAATTCAGGCCTGCAGTAGATTAATTTCACTCACAGCAATTAACAATTGATCATGCAAATTATCAACAATGGAGACTGAATATGGAGCTGTAACACAAAATTATATTAACTGAGTGTACAATAGCCAACCCTATAATAACATAGGCTTCTGAATATATAGAATACATGAGCAAATTGAATGCATAAGGAAGCATCCAAATCTAGCATAAAGCAGGCTTACCCAAAATAGGCAAATCCCCCATAGGTGTAAAAAGCTGATCCCAAATCTATCAAGGACCCCATGAATTAGAAAGGGCGCATGGGAAAGCTAAAGAGTGGTCAAATGGCAGCTCATACATGCTTTTGCATGGAGGAAAGAGTGGAGGAGGAAGAGGCAACAAAGCTGATTCACCTCACCTAGTCTTGCTTTCCTATGTGCCTTAAAACACTGAAAAAGCAGGCAATAAAGCAGAAAAAGCAGAAGGGCACCTAGGAGGCCAGGAATAAAGAAAATTTGATTCACAGGACTTTCCCAAGTGCTCCATGAGTCAATAATGGCAAGTTTGACCTCTATGGATAGGCAATTGACAACTTGCACATGGTGGGACTCATGGACTAGGCAAATAAGACAAAATAAATGAAATAATGTCTAAGTGGGTAAATACTATGGGTTGATTATTCTAACAATCATATCAAGGTTATCAAGGACCTCAACACCACCAATCAAGTGGGAACAAAGACTTTTTCAAGAATATCATCATTATTATACAAGATAGATTCAAGGAATTCAAGGGATTCAAAATCATCATGTTCAAGGTCTCCATATCATTAATAATATATCAAATGGTTCCACTATATATCTTCATCACCATAAGAATACTAACACCCCAAAAGAGGGGTACAAACACATCACAACTATTTTGCAACACCTTATGGGATTCATATTCATGATCACAAGGCTACTACATGCCAATGACCATATAGTGTCCAAGGGACACCAAACCACCATATATGTGGGTTCAAGACCTAAAATTTCAAGGACACCAAGTACCCCATAATAATGGGTCCCAACACACCACCATAAGTGTGGTTTCCAAGACCTAAATATCCAAATGCAAGAGCATCAAGATCTAAGCTTGTGCACTCAAGGACCCCATAAGAACTTAACAACCTCAATACCATCCAATGCAAGCAATGGGATTCACCATCAACACATCAATGACTTTACACATTATCCACATCATCCATCCAACAACTAATCAAGAGATCAAAACAAGTACAATCATAACAAGCAACACAAATACCGATAACCAAAGATCAAATAGGAGTAAGGAACTCGACAATGGACTCAAATGGAACCAAGATACAACTTAGGAGAACTTGGCCAAATCAATGGGTAACTAGGGATTTTGTCATTTTTCCAAGGACTCCAAGCATTAGAGGAAATTTGGGGTATAAAATGGGCCTTATAAGAAAACGCACCAACAATAAATTTTGTGAGTTGGAATTCAGGAACCAATAGAATTTCAATAAAATGAGTCAACCATAATAGTTGAATTGACATATTTGTCATAAAAGAAAACTATTTGTTTGTATTTTTGACATATCTCCTTGTGGTTTTACTCAAATTCCAAGCAGGAGAGCTCATTGGATGCATAATTTAATTCTTCATCCAACAAGTACCCACACTTCATACTTTTGATGGACCCCTCTACTCCAAAAATAAGAAATACCTAAAAAAACGTGATGATGATGTCATCATCATGTTTTTTCAGGTATTTCTTATTTTTTGGATAGCAGGGTCCGTTAAAAGTATGCAGTGTGGGTACTCATTGGATGCAAAATAATCCCACATCCATTGAGCTCTTCCGCTTGGAATTTGAGTAAAAACATAAGGAGATATGTCGAAAATACAAACACAAAACGTAGTATTTTTCATTCTTCCTCCAAAATGAATAACTATTATTTTATTATTTTAACTATTATTTTATTATTTTCCTTAGGAGGCCCATTTTAGAACTCAAATTTCCTCTAATGGGCTTAAATATTGGGCTTGGACAAGATAAAAAGGGATCCTCTGATACAAACAACCACAAACTAAACACTAACCATCAGGGGCTCCACAAGGGGCACCAAGGACTCAACAATTGGCATCAATGACCAGACATCGTTGGAATCAATGACAACTTAATAAACACCAAATCCCTTCTGGCTGGTTTGGGTTCAATCCTATGAATCCATTTGACACCATTGGCATAGATGTCCAACACATGCATAGCATGCTTCAAGCATTCCCCCTTCCTACATGTCTGTAGAAACCCTTTGTTAAATGTCTGTATTTCCATACTAACCAATAAATGATAAATGAAGGAAATTTCCTTACCCTTGTTCTTAGGTATTACCTTCTATTTTTAGCAAAAAATCTAGTTGCTTGTCAGTTCATGGTCCTTCTGGGCCAATTCCCAAGTCACAAATGCATTAGAAGCATCCTGACCCTCACAAAAATTTCTTGTAATGGTATGGACCATATTTTATGTAATGTGGATCATCCAATCTATCCAAATCCCCCATAATTAGTCCTATATAGAAACATATAAACAAAATTCTGTACCTTGGGAAGGGTTTCAAAAACAAGTAGCTTGCAACAAACTCATCATCCCATATTTGGACAATGGTTGGAATAGATTACTTAAATGAAACCTTGACACATCTAGTTGGTTGTGATACCTTGAAAGGTAGAAATAATTTGCTTTACAATTAAGACAGAAATAATCCCAGAAAGGAGTTTTGTTACTTCCTAAAGCCTTAACTACAGGACCTCTTTAAACCATTGTGCAGGGTTAAAGCAAAATTTCGACCATCAGTTTCCATAGTAACCTCATGCATATAGGTTAAATAACCATTTTACTTGTGAATCCATCCCGATTCGAATGTAGTCTAGATCATAGCATCATCCAACATGCCCATGTCCATATTCCCCTTCATCAACCCAAAATTTTGTCGGTACCAAATACATTATTCCCTGGGGGCCAAACAAACCCCCAAAGAAGACGAAGATGACAATGCAATTAGGTATGACAAATTTTGGCACCCAATTTTTTTTCTTCTAAATTTAATGGCTATAACCATCAAAATAAAACTAAGGTTAATGATAACTTACTCCTAAAAATGTATTAACTTGGGATGTAATCACTAAGAGAATGAAAAAATTAATACGAATGTCTATAAAGGAGCATAAAGGATGGATTATTTAGGAAACATCTAACCTTTTTTATAAATTGACACTCGATTGATCTTTATATCTAAGGTATAACACTACCAAGCCATTGCAGAAAGTATATGAAAGACAAGACTCTTTCTATTGAGAAAATAAGAAAAATATATTATTTATGTTGTGTGGGGCAATAGAAAAAAGTGCAGGGCTACTGATGGTTATATGGTTACGTGGATTGTTTTGTTCTTAAGAGTTTGGTTGATCCCAAGAGCTATTATATGGATCAAGTGATGTGAGAGTCCTTACCCCATTTTATTTGACCCATTTACCTCAGAGACTAAATTGGATGTAGCATCTATAATGTTTCCTTACCATTGGTTAAGAAATCCGTCACGCATAGTCTTTTTCTTGAACCATCTAGGTGCTCGTTAGTGCCATAAATTGTTCTCAGACTACGAAAGAACAAGCCAACACAATCTCAATAAACACAATTAAGTAAAATAGGTATTTCTAGGGTTTTAGTTGTACAGTTTGTAGACAAGAGGGCAGAAAATTCATTAAACTAAAGCAAACACTAAATCATGTACATTTGAAGAACTAAGATGCATAACATATGAACTATAATCCAAACATAATAATCACAGTACTGAATTCCACCCACAGTTAACAAGCATTTCATGCATAAAAACCTTAAACAAGAAATGAGTATATCAACTAAGTGATTAACACACAAAAAAAATGAAACTAGTCAATATTCTAAATAGGGATTATAGTTGCATATATTTCATAATTCAGTCATCAAACACACATAAGAGTTTTTACACTTAGCTCATAAACCACAGCCTGATAGCCTCCCCTTGCCACAAAAATAGAACCACTACAATGTACCCTTGTCCCACTTTTATAATTAAAAAGAAGTAGTTCTATCTTCCCTTCATTAGGTAAAATTTGAAACTACTTAGCAGTTACATTAACCAACTTTCAACTAATTGACTAAAAATAGCAAAATCAGATTCCTGGTAAATTTGGCAAATTTCTGAAAACTAGGTGTCAAAGAAGCTTCCATATCTCTCAATCCATGACACCTATGAAAAAACTGAGAGATATTTTTGTGAATGGGTTTGTGATGGACAAAAACCTTTCTTGGTTTTTAAAAATTCATCTCCAATCAATCCGAATATTCCCTGCAAGATGAAGACTAAAACAGAAAATATTAAATGTTTTTAAAACCTTGAAAAATAGGCTGTAAATATTAAATTTAATATTCCAAACCTTGACAGCTATTGTAAAACTGAGAGAGGTTTTTGTGAATGGGTATCTTATGAACAAAAATATCTTTTTTTTTTATAAAATTCATCTCCATTAGCTCATGATCTACACTCAATTGCAATAACCCAAAACAGGAAAAACAGAGCATAATTCTCAATAATCTTTGCACACTCCAAGTCTTGCAATGGATGTTCTTTAACTATTTTATTCAATTACAGTTGTAATGTCTTCACTACCAATGAGTTCTATGTGGCTTCCTCCTATGTCAGACTATTTCTGTACATCCTGTTCAGTCTCAACCCTAGCTTCATCACACAATGACTTTTCCTCATCTTCAGACTGCACTGTAATAAGAACTTGTTCCTATTCTTTCACATCTTCCTTTACACCTTGGTTCAATTCTGCATGAAAAATATTTCCTACAGGGTCCACCTCCTTCACTTCTGGCTTTGAAATTTCATTCTCTTCAATATTGGTTTGCTATTCAATTTCAACATTTTTATCTTCTTCAATCATAGAGTTTTTTGGTTCATTATCCTCTTCATTCTTGACTGTGACTTTCATTTTAAGATTTTTGACCAAATTCTGACCCTTATTCAACTGTCTCTTTTGAGACTGCTCTTCCTTCTCTGTTTGAAAACCAGACCAAAATAGGAAATAGTCCCATGTTTTCTCCTGCTTTCGAAGTACAGTATTTATGACTAGTTTTATAATTCCATGATGAAACACAGATTGTTTGGTGTGATCCTAATGCTCCTTCACCCTGATAGACATCTTTTGTAAACTTTTCAAGAAGAATAAAGGGAGATTGATTTTGGCTTCATGGCTGAGATGTTGCAAAAACCTAAAATGATACTTGAAAAGAAATGCAAATCTCCCTTCATAAGTGATATAACTCTGCAGGATTTTGATTGATTCTATCCATTCTGGTTTAAATTTTTGAATATGTACCCCTTTACCCCAATTTGCTACCACATCTGGAAGTAAGTATTTTAGTGCATCAAAGGTGAAAGGAACTTTTTAAAACCAGTATTCGCCTTCATCTGGGATCCATGTAGCTTCTACTAACAATTATCTGGTTAACTTAAACTTTAAAGTATCATTATTCAAACACTGAGCAAATTTATAAAAGACTTCTGTGTGATACCCATGAATTCTTTCAAATTTTTTTAACCATCCTACCTCTATAAACAATATTACATAGTCTGGAAAAGTCTGAGCCCATGTCATGTCTGAAGGTTCAGCTCTATTGGTTTTACCATTTCTTTTCATTTTGAATGATTGTCAAATTTCTTCTTTCAGCAAAACAAACTCTAATTCTATTCAAATCTTGACAATTTGACAGATAGAGCTATGTTAGGAAACCAAACCCCCAAATTGGACTCTGTCACTTAAATTGATAAATGTCTTAATTCTATTGATAGAGAATTCGACATTAAGTATGATTTAGGTTTACATACTAACGATCTTCATTGAACTCCATAATTAATCCTCTATTTAGTATAAACCCAAATACATAAACCTTGATATCAATTCATAGTCTACCTGTCAAAGTGATGAATCCAGGTGCTAGAATCGTGCTTTCTTGACTCTCAGGCGTTGAATTTCATTCCTTAATCTTCTTTGACCACCACGATAGCTCCAAACAGTCACCCCTCAAAGCCCTAATTTTCCAATCTGTTTCAATATTTAGTTACACATTGCTAACACTTCGCCACGAACTCATCTGATCTTCATGCACCTCAGAGGATATGAAATTCAAGACGAATTTGTCTCATCGTGTTTAGTCATCATTATTCCATCACTTTGCACTAGACCACCGCAACTCGCCGTCATGATGATTTACTTGAAGGATTAACACCTATTATAATGATCATTCTGGACGAGAACACGTATCAAACCCATTAACAAGTGTGGATGACATATCCTATGCACGAATTTCCAAAAATTTGAACCAAAAATCATGATTTTCAGATAGCACGACTTTCTTGTAGCGCTCCTGTGTAAATTTTCTGAGCTTGTGCTACAAGCATACCTGTTTTATGATTTTTTTAACCAAAACTCCAAACAAAGTGTTATTTTTTGGTAAATTACTTTAAATAAGGTCATATGATATTTCTTTAGAACCTTTCAGGAATATATACATCCTATAAGCCCATAAAAACCATGAAATTAATTAAGTAAATCCAAAATTATAAAGAAAACCTATTAAATCAATTATAAACATAAACCTCAAATCAAAATATTTTAAAATAAACCAAGATCAAAACTTTAAAACAATAAGAAAAATCATATTTTTAAGACAAGAAAATGGTTCAAAAATAGAAAACAAAAACAGGCTATAACATCTAGCTCATGCTGCGGGATGAAGTCCTCCCTGTGAGGCTTCAACAACCTGTAGACCAGTTCCTTCTATAACTAAAACTGCCTGCTACTCTGCAAAAATCCATTGGGCTATGGAATCTTTATTCAATCCTTCAGACACCAATATATAAAATGAAAATCAAATCTCCTTCTTTCAAATACTATAAAGGTATTTGAGGAACCTTCCATTTACTGAATCAAATTGTAATCCCATTTCCAATGTAACCAGGAAAAAATTTCATCAACCCACCAAAACTTGTTTCCAACTCCGAATATATATATAATTAGAAATATTGGAAAACATGAAGAGAAAATATCTAACAACTTATACTCACTTTCATCAAATGGTGTCTCTAAAATAACAGATTTATAACTTAGTATTGACTCCAAATAATCTTCCAGTGGATCATAAAAATTTCCAAAAATTACCTCTTCTTGTTCTATCCAAAATATAGGCTGTCCATAAGAATATTTTGTTCCATGAATATCAAACAGACATTGGCGATAAAAGACATCAAGATCAGCCTGAATTTGCTCTGGAATTTTTTGGACAGTATCATCAATAATGTCAACAAGTTGAACCTGCTTTTCCACACTGTCTTCAAATGGATAACTATCATGCATTGGCTTTGGCTGTTCAAGGATAATGGATTGAATGCATTCCTGAATCTGCTGATCAGATTGTGCCATATCACACACCTCACACATTTATGGGTCTTTCTTTTCAATTTCATCATAATATTTATAAAAAATTAGAGCATCTTCATAATGGTTTTGAACACCAGATTTATCATAACCATGAATATAAGAAACTTCTGATATAACGTTAAAAATGTGAACAGCTTGGCTTTCATCAATTTTAGTATCAAAACAAAAAGGAATAGAATATAACTCATCACATAATTCTTGTCTTGGAACCCTAATCTCTTCATCATAACGAGGAGCATTCTAGGAAATTTCAAATGATGATGCTGAAGGTTCATATTTTTCTTCAATACAAAGCCGATCCTTAACACAACAATGATTTCCAATAGCTTGTTGAACAAGAGATTGATCTTCAATAGGATTACCATTCAAATGATTGTTAAGAGTATTGAAATCATTATGAGAATATTCCAAACTATCTCTGCTGATCTCATCACTAAAATAATCTTCAACCTTACCTAAAACAACAACTTGATTATCGTAATGATCCTAGAATTCTTCCTTGACAACAGTATTTGAAAATGTTACCTCTTCACCTTCAACAAATTCTGAAACTACATATTCTTCATGATATGTTTTGAATCCTTGATTATACTTATCATCATGATTTTTTGAATAAAAAATTGTATTATAAAAATCAGCCTTCTCACAACAATCTTTTAAAAAGAATTCAGCTGAGAACACATACTTACAATGTTTCTGAAAACATATGTAGAATTCTTTCAGTAAGGAAATGCTAGTAGCGGGAAGAGAAAAATACCATTCTCGTGCATCTTGCTTGAGTGAATACATGAACATATTCATGAGCACATCTTCATGCTGTCTATTTAACTGAACCATATATTGATGAAATCTGATAAGGTGATCTGAAGGATTATCCTATTTACTTTCTCTAAACCATGGAAGACAATCTCCCCAAACATCCATAGTAGGTACTGGATTTGGAAAACCTGGAACATTGGAAAAATTGAAAGGTGCAAATCGTCAATCTAGAATGGCTTCCATGGTCTTCAGCCTCTACATCTTGAACTAGTGGAGTCGCCAATCGATTTGTCAATATAGATTTTGTTTTTCCTCCTCAGAAAGTGTAAAGGATGACAGTAGGTCAAATTAATTAGGGCTACATAAATTTGGGGATGACTAAGACATTTTTATTTTCCTAGATATTTTCAAAATATGTTCTGGGTCTGAGACACACAGTTGTAAAGGTGAACTAGGTCTACTTCTTGTCCCAATTCTTTTAGTAGCCACTGTGGAATATTTGGTGAAATGTAGTCTTCTAAAATTTGTTGGTTTAAGTCCACCTCTCAAAACCAGTTAAATGATGAGTAACCCAGGGAAAGTAGGCTTTCAGCTTCGTCCTCGATAATGACACCAAATATATTAGTGCTAGAAATTGTTCTCAGACTACGAAAGAAAAAGCAAACACAATCTCAATAAACATAATTAAGTAAAATAGGTCTTTCTAGGGTTTTGGTTGTACAGTTTGTAGACAAGAGGGAAGAAACTTCATGAAACTAAAGCAAACATTAAATCATGTACATTTGAAAAACTGACATGCATAACATATAAACTATAATCTAAACACAATAATCACAGTACTGAATTCCACCCACAGTCAACAAGCATTTCATGCATAAAAACCTTAAACAGGAAATGAGTATATCAACTGAGTGATTAACACAAATCAGAAATGAAACCAGTCAATAGTCTAAATAGGGCTTATAGTTGCATATATTTCATAATTCAGTCATCAAAAACACATAAGAGTTTTTACACTCGGCTCATAAACCACAGCCTATTAGCCTCCCCTTGTCACAAAAATCGAACCACTGCGCTGTACCCTTGTCCCGCTTTTATAATTACAAAGAAGTAGTTATATATTCCCTTCATTAGGTCGAATTTGAAACTACTCAGTAGTTACATTGACCAACTTAAATAGCAAAATCAGATTCCTGGTAAATTTGGCGAATTTCTAAAAAATAGGTGTCAAAGAAGCTTCCATATCTCTCAATCCGTGACACCTGTACGAAAACTGAGAGAGTTTTTTGTGAATGGTTCTATGATGGATAAAAATATCTCTTGTTTTGTAAAAAATTATCTCCAATCAATCCTAATAATCCCCGCAAGATGAAGACTAAAATAGGAAAATATTAAATATTTTTAAAACCCTGAAAAATAGGCTGTAAATATTAAATTGAATCTTTCAAACCTTGATAGTTGTTTCAAAACTGAGAGAGGTTTTTGTAAATGGGTATCGTATGAACACAAACCTCTTTTTTTTTTCTAAAATTCATCTCCATCAGCTCATGATATTCACTTAGTTTCAATAACTGAAAATAGGAAAAACAAGGCATAATTCTCAATAATCTTTGCACACTCCAAGTCTTGCAATGGATGTTCTTTAACTATTTTCTTCAATCACAGTTGTAATGTATTCACTACCAATGATTTCTATTTGGATTCATCCTATTTTAGATAGTTTCTATACATCCTATTCAGTGTCAACCCTAGCTTCATCGGATGATGACTTTTCCTCATTGTCAGACTGCACTGTAATAAGAACTTGTTCCTATTTTTTCACATCTTCCTTTACACCTTGGTTCAGTTCTGCATGAAAAATATTTCCTACAGTCTCCAGCTCCTTCATTTCTAACTTTGAAATTTCATTCTCTTCAATATTGGTTTGTTGCTCAATTTCAACATTTTTATCTTCTTGAGTCATAGATTTTTCTGGTTCATTATCCTCTTCATTCTTGACTGTGACTTTCATTTTAAGATTTTTGACCAAATTCTAACCCTTATTCAATTGTCTCTTCTGAGACTGCTCTTCCTTCTCTGTTTGAAAACCAGACCAAAATAGGAAATAGTCCCATGTTTTCTCCTGCTTTCGAAGTATAGTATCTATGACTAGTTTTATAAGCCCATGATGAAACACAGATTGTTTGGTGTGATCCTGATGCTCCTTCACCCTGCTAGACATCTTTTGTAAAATTTTCAAGAAGAATAAAGGGAGATTCATTTTGGCTTCATGGCTGAGATGTTGCAAAGACCTAAAATGATACTTGAAAACAAATGTAAATCTCCCTTCACAAGTGATATAACTCTGCAGGATTTTGATTGGCTCTATCCATTCTGGTTTAAATTTTTGAATATGTACCCCTTTACCCCAATTTTCTACCACATCTGGAAGTAAGTATTTATGTGCATCAAAGGTGAAAGGCACTTTTTAAAACCAGTATTCGCCTTCATCTGGGATCCTTGTAGCTTCTGCTAACAATTCTCTAGTCAACTTAAACTTTCAAGTATCAAAAGTGATAATATCATTATTCAAACACTGAGCAAATTTATAAGAGACTTCTGTGTGATACCCCTCAATTCTTTCAAAAGAGTTTAGCCATCCTGCCTCTATAAACAATCTTGCACATTCTGGAAAAGTCTGCACCCAGGTCATGTCTGAAGGTTCAACTCTATTGGTTTTACCACTTCTTTTCATTTTGAATGATTGTCATATTTCTTCTTTCAACAAAACAAACTCTAATTCTATTCAAATCTTGACAATTTGATAGAAAGAGCTATGTTAGGAAACCAAACCCCCAAATTGGACTTTGTCACTTAAACTGATAAATGTCTTAATTCTATTGACAGAGAATTCGACATTAAGTATGATTTAGGTTTACATACTAACGATCTTCATTGAACTCCATAACTAATCCTCTGTTTAGTATAAACCCAAATACATAAACCTTGATATCAATTCGCAACCTACCTGTCAAAGTGATGAATCCAGGTGCTGGAATTGTACTTTCTTGATTGTCAGGTGTTGAATTTCATTCCTTAATCTTCTCTGACCACCACGATAGCTCTAAACAGTCGCCCCTCAAAGCCCTAATTTTCTGATCTGTTTCAATATTTAATTACACACTGCTAACACTTTGCCACGAACTCATATGATCTTCTTGCACCTCAGGGGATATGAAATTCAAGGCGAATTTTTCTCATCGTGTTTAGTCATCATTATTCCATCACTCTACACCAGACCACCGCAACTCTCCCTCATGATGATTTACTTGAAGGATTAACACCTGTTATAATGATCATTCTGGGGGAGAACACATATCAAACCCATTAACAAGTTTGAATGACATATCCTATGCACGAATTTCCAAAAAATTGAACCAAAAATCATGATTTTCAGATAGCACGACTTTCTTGTAGCGCGCCTGTGTAACTTTTCTAAGCTTGCGCTACAAGAATACCTGTTTTATGATTTTTTTAACCAAAACTCCGAACAAAGTGTTATTTTTTGGTAAATAACTTTAAATAAGGTCATATGATATTTCTTTAGAACCTTTCAGGAATATATACATCCTATAAGCCCATAAAAGCCATGAAATTAATTAAGTAAAGCCAACATTAAAAATAAAACCTATTAAATCAACTATAAACATAAACCTAAAATCAAAATATTTTAAAAGAAACCAAGGTCAAAACTTTAAAACAATAAGAAAAATCATATTTTTAAGACAAGCAAATGGTTCAAAAATAGAAAACAAAAACAGGCTATAACAGTGCTAAAGATAAGTGTTCCATGTCTTCTTCTCAATTATATTTATGGTTTTGAAATCTAACCTTGTACTCTAATTTATAATTCATAACAAAGTAGGCTTTTTGGTTTTGTTACATTTCTTAGTAGCACACATTTGTGAAATTGAATGGCCTTTCAAGCAAGTTGGGTTCAAAATTGTATTAAGTATTTTGAAATTGAGTGTTGTAGGAAAGAAATACTAGTGGATAGGGTCAAGTCACTAATAAATCAAACATAATATAAACTACTCAAATTTCCAATTCAAATAATGGTATCAAAGATGAAGTCTAGGCGGTTAACAAAAAAGTACCTTTTACTAAATGGTTGATCACTTGCAAATATCTTATTACTTTCCTAGGTGTAGGCTCTAATTTTTCCAATGTTCTAGATATTTGTACATAGAAAAAAAAAACCTTCCTCAAGCCATAAAAGAAAATATCATCAATTATATTAAAACAAGAAATCTTGTAACTAACTAATATTAATTAACACTAGACATTTAATTCCTCCACATGTTATTTAAACTCAAATAAACAATTGATAGACTCATAAGATAAAAAAACATTGCAGGGGGAAGAAGGGAGATATTAATATGTATTTTTAATGAAAAATAATAGTTACAATCATATAGGATAATCCATTGTTATCACCTTCATCACCAAAGTTTGGATACCTCTAGCCTAAACCACTTATTGATTTCTACTCCATTTCGAAACTCCTTGCTTTGCAAGAATGGGAATATCATCAAAGATTTGGGTCCCAATTCTTAACAATATAGTCACTTATAGAAATAGGGATTTATCTAGAAGGAATTATCATAAAATTCCAATATAAATCTATGAGGTAATTTCTCTAGCATAATGGTGCAAGAAAGGTAAGTTCCCATTTCCCAACAATCAGAGTCAACTTATATCTTTGAGATTCGGTGAAGTTCATTGGTAACGAGAATTAGGGTGCATATGTGGAAAAACCATGTAAACTACACTTAGGAGTGCATAATTAATGTGGTCCAAAATTATCTTACACTGAATAAATCTGGTAAAAAATCACCTTAAATAACCAAAAATCACCAAAAACACTACATCTAAGTGGAATGGATGTCTAGAGAGGGATTTAACTTTAGAATATTGACCAACAAAAACCAAACTTCTTTTTCACACATATTTCAAATCATGGAAATTGGTTTCCATGAGGGAAAACAATATAGTTCTATCTGTAAGAAATTTGAACCACAAGAGAATCTAGGAGTGCTAGTGAAGCTCACAAATCAAATTTGGTGCAAAAACCATGAATTGAGAAGTAATTTACACACACAAATGTGAAAAAAACCAAGATAATTTTAAATTCCTAACATTAAAACATGTTATTATTAGGTTTATAATACATTTGGAAATTTTTGTGAGGATTTGGGATCCCAATGTTAGTGTACAATTCAAAATTGCCAAATTGGCATCAATCCCCCCTAGGTGGGCCAATCATGCCCCAAATCAGCCCAAATAACCAAGAATTGATGAATGGATGTGGCTGAGATGATGTGGGTTAATAATTACACCTTGGCATGCATGGATGTGGAAATATGGGTGGTTTAGAGTCTCAAGGTGGCATTAAATGCACCAAAGCAAGCCAAAAATGGACAAAATCCACCTCTAGCGCTCCTAGTCAACCAAGTTGTCCACAATCAATGAATGGGAATGCACCAGAAATGATGAGGGCACACATGTGGCTGGTTAGCTGAGCTGGAGTGCTCATGTGAGTGTGAAATCCTCAATTTGACTTGGCATTTGACCAACTAAGCACCCGTAGTCCACCACATAGTGTATTAATGCAAAAAATGCAATAAAATTGACTAAGTAGTGTAACTAAGGTATTAGTGAGTTGGAATATTGTTCTAACACCCTCCCTTAATCCAAAAACTAAGTACAACTCTTAAAATTATGGATTCCTTGGCAACAATGGCTCAAGTCACCTCAATTACAATTCATGAAATTTTATTTGCCCATATAAACCGAGGAAAAGAAGGAAAACCTCATGGGACAAAACCTTCCCTCAAGAATGGATATGAGGCTGAAACCTGCAACAAATAGCAAAAAATCACCATCCTTCACTCACCCCAAGAAAATATCTCAGGTAAGTGAAGGTCTTCTTTGTGAAAACCTTGGTGAAAATGTCAGCAGTTTGCTTGGTGGATGCGAAATACTGCAGCGAAATCATGATTAGATTTTGACTTTTCCAGATTTGATTTTTCCTAAAATTTTCTGATTTGGGTTTGTATATTGGGTCATCCTGATCTCATTTCCAATACAACGCTGAGATGATAGTCTCCTAGTGGCTCTAGATATGCATATCTACCTCTCTAAACCCTAGTGCTATCCATCCTATTGTTGATTTCCTTGTAACCTAAATCTTCCGGGCCATATCCTTTTTTGGGTCCATAGATCAGGGGATATCCTAGGTGGGTTCACTAAAACATTGTGTTGATATTGAATCCATTACCCAAGGCTGAATAGGCACTGATCTATAAGCATAGAGCTAGCCCTTCCTGGCCTATTTTCCCCAAAAGTTGACCATTCCTTGAATAACTCAGATTACCTGGTACCTTCATATCTTCCACTGAGTCCATCTCCTTGGTACTAAACAGTCCCAATTCTATTTTTCACTCACCTTGCCACAGTTACATTTCCCAAGGCATTGGTCATCTTCATCAGTTGCTAGTACCTAAACCCTAGAGCTAGGGTTTCTATTTACCTAACACCTTACATACTTCAAAGCCACATTTGATCTATTCTGGTGTCTAGGTCTAATCTCTCCTATTGGGAGTAGATCTGGGTCTCCCCTATAGTTATCTTGGACTTAAATAACATAAAGTGAAGAATGCCTTGATTGGTGTGACAACCATCCATTTGGGAGTCTAGCTAGTCTTGGTTCCACATCCTTAGTTGCTTGCCCCTCTACCATCCATATTGGATCCACTTTACACAGGAAACTACAAGGTTGGTGATAACAATATTTTTGTATATGAATCACCATCAAGGCCCAAGTGGGCTGAAAAAATCATTCAAGCTGCAGGGGAATTGGCAGGAAATCCCCATGAGCCTAGGAAGACTAGATCACATACTAGTAGTGCTTCCTTTGCAAGTGATAGTGCTCTTGATGAGCACTATTATATGCTGATTGGGTTTGTTCCTCAGACATATCAGAAATCTTGTAATGAACCAAGATGGAAATCATCAATGGAAGAATAATTTTAGTCCTTCTAAAAGAATAAGACATGGGAATTGGTTCCCGTTCCTCCCAAGAGGAAGCTTGTCCAATGCAATTGGGTCTTCCTAACCAAAATTGTTGTTGATGGTTCAGATCTGAAACATAAGGAAAGATTATTTTCTAAGGGATATTCTCAGGTCCATGGTGTTGATTACATAGATACCTTTCCACCAATTGCAAAGATGGACTCCATAAGAGTAGTTCTTGCAATGGCAGCTAGTAAAGGTTGGCGAGTTCACCACATGGATGTTAAAAGTGCTTTCTTGCATGGTGAGCTATAGGAAGAGATCTATATGCAGCAAGCTGAAGGTTTCCAAGAGGATCCTTCATTGGTATGTAGGTTGAATAAATCATTGTAGGGACTCAAGCAAGCCCCCAGGGCTTGGTATGCAAAAGTGGATGCTTTTTTGCTCTCTATTGGTTTCACTAGATGCAAATCAGACCCTAATGTGTATTTGCAGAAAAATGATGGTATATTTGAGGTTATTTTTCTTTATGTTGATGACCTTCTCATTACAGGTAGCTGGAGCAATTAAATTGGTTCAATTAAGTCATCTTTCCATAGTGAATTTTCCATGACTGACCTAGGATTGCTAAGGCAATTTTTTGGCTCGGAAATTGAGCAAAGTGAAAGGGGCATCAAGCTGAGTCAAACTCAGTATGCTTCAGACCTGCTAAATAAGTTTAACATGGATGAGTTTAAGGAATCCAAGTATCCCTTTCTTTCTAGCATCAAAATGCATGAATTTGACAATTCTCCATTGGTAGATATTACACTCTACAGGGAACTAGTGGGCAGCTTGCTCTATCTCACTCACACAAGACCTTATTTGTCTTATGCTGTGAGTGTTGTAGAAATACATATGAACCATCCACATGAGCTCCATTAGAGGGAAGAAAAAATAATTCTTCAGTATGTCTAGGGTACAAACATTAGGGGAAATTTCAACTCAAAATGGGCCTCTTAAAAAAAATTAATAAAATAATGGTTAAAATAATAAAATAATATTTATTAATTTTGGAGGAAGAAAAGAAAAAAACTACTTTTTTGTTTGTATTTTTCACATATCTCCCCGTGTTTTTACTCAAATTTAGATAGTGAGAGATTGTTGGATGTGGAATTAAATTCCACATCCAATGAGTACCCACTCGGAATACTTTTGACGGACCCCTCTACCCCAAAAACAAGAAATACCTAAAAAAATGTGATGATGATGTCATCATCATGTTTTTTCAGGTATTTTTTTTTGGGGGGGTAGCAAGGTCCGTCAAAAGTATGTCTAGTGGGTACTCATTGGATGCGGAATTTAATTATGCATCCAAGGTTCTCTCTCGATCGAAATTTGAGTAAAAACATGGGGAGATATGTCGAAAATACAAACAAAAATGTAGTTTTTTTTTATGATACCTATCCCCAAATTTATATTAAAAAAGTATTTAAGACCTATACAGTATTTCAAATTTAAAGAAATTTCATTGGATAACACATGATGACATGGAATTTGAGTTAAAGTTAAAAGGCCCATTTTGAGTTGAAATTTCCTCTAATGGAATTTCGGGGTGCATTACACAGCTAATTCCTCACTTCAACTAGCTGGATTTTCTAATTCAGATCGGGCTGGAGATCCCACTCATAGGAAGTCAACTTCAGGTTTTGTCTTTATTATTTTTGAAGGTACCATTTTATTTTCAAGTGAGACCATTTCACTTTCATCAGCAGAGGCTGAATACAGGGCAGCAGTTAATGCTGCTACATAGTGTGTTTGGTTGTAGGGAATTCTTCGGGAATTTGGTGTCACAATTGATTCTCCAAACAAAATTTGGCTGGACAATAAAAGTGCCATAAAAATATCTACATATCTAGTTCAAAGGTAGAGGACAAAGCACATTGAGATCCATATTCACTACATTCAGGGCTTAGTGCATGACAGGGCCAGGGGGGCTAGGAGGCTGAAAGTCAGTTTTTCAGATCTAAGGAAACCTGGAAGGAACTAGCTCAGCATTGGGGGTGATTTGGACTATGTGATACCCAATATATCAGTCTATGAAGTAATAAATAAGAAAAAGTCAAAACCCTAGTAGGTCAAATTTTCAGTGGGGGCGCTATGCAGTTTTCAAGCTAAAAATTATATCTAGGTCAAACCAACATGAATTTGAATAGCATTGTAGTAGAATCAATGATGGGGAGGCCTAATCTATGAAACCCAGTAGTGGCTTGGCCAAATATTGGATGGTTCCAGGATTTAGTATTTTTTAAGGGTTTTTTAGTATTTTAAGGATTTTTAGAAAAATGGAAGGAAAACAGGTACAATGGATTCAAATCTATTAAAGAGAAGAGAGTTACCTATTGGATCATACCTATAAATGCTTGTATAAGTCTTAACAGTGATGATCCTTATTATCCCGATCAATTCTGGAAGATCCAAGTGATTCTATGATAGATGTAAGCCCCAAACCACCAATGCAACCCCTACCCTGCATGAGAAAATGTCAACAATATCAGATTTACTAAGACAAGATGAAGAAACCAAATGCTACAGGAAAGTAAAATGAAGTAATCATAGATCACAATGAAACTAATGAAAACCCCCTGATCTGAGATGAAGATAACCGAACGAGTTGAGGTCCCACTACAAAAATGCTCCAGCCAAAATGCCCTCATGTAGGCGATACAATAATAGCAGAAAAATATAGATATCACATGAATTTACACAATGCTAGGAAGTAGAAGACTATCCAATCACCATTTGAGAACATCATATGCAAAGCAGATCTAGAAAATATCCATGGAAAAATCTATCTATTATTTAGATCCAAGAGCCAAAGACCCCTTACAAATGAGAAGCTCTCTCCTTTAAATAGAAATGAGAGAAAAACAATCATAACCAAATCCTAACCACTTTCAAAATGAGTGGCTAATATTAAAAGATAAAATTTTCTAATCAACGGTTGAGATGAGCTCAACATACAATACATGGATCAGTATAACCATAAAGTACCAAAGTAAACTAAATCACCCATAAAGAGGGTACCCCACTCAACAAGAAATAAATGAAGCACATGGTAGGTCCATGGAGTGTTGAATAACTCCCTCTGGGTGTCCCCATGGCACAATAAAATAATATAATATTTTAATTCTTTGATTTTGTGCCTCCTTGAGGAAATCGTGAGCCTCCTAAAAGCTCCAGAAAATAATATAAAAATTCCCAAAAAATAGGTGTGGGCGCAATCAGGTGCTGCAACTACTAGAGAAGGTGTGGAGGACATCACTCTCATCATTATGACTCATCCCATGTCATTTCATTTCCTTAGTAGCCCAAATTGATTTCTTCAATAGCCATTTATTCATTTTTTAATCTACCTCGAGAAACGTGAACCTACCAAAACAACCTCCTAGGGTGCCTGTGTTGTCAAACTAATCCCACCAAACTCTTTGGGATGGGGGTACTATGGTACAAATGAGTGGCTGGACCCCTTATGCGCATACAACGCCCTAGGAGATCCAACTAAAACATCTCCCTGCTTAGACATATCAACCTGTGAAGAAAAACTGCATAAAAAAGGAAGAATGAGCTTGATCATATTTGCAAGTGCCTGAAATTGGAAATAAACTGTCTCATTAGAATCAAAGAGTCCAAAACCATCGAAGTTGTATACTCATACCCCTCATAGGTCTCTACCTGATCATCAACCATATCCAATAAACAATATAACCATCTATAAATGATCAGACACCAATAATAACTCAGACTATCATCCCTCTGCTGCAAGTGTTATAAGGCTAAGAAATGCTCTACAACTCATTCAGGAAACAATCACAACAAGTATTAGTAATTTCACTTGTGGTACATCAACAAATACATATATAAGGCTTTATTTATTATTACTCAGACTAGACTTTCAGGACTATACTCCATAGTTGTAGTCAATTTGCTAGTGAAGGGTGAAGAATGAAATTGACAAGTCTAAGGAAAAGGATGAATTCCTACTTAACATCATGACACTTTGGATATGGAAGGGGAATACTCACTATAACCAATGCCAGATAAACAACAACACAGGGAATGGCAGTGCCTCACAAATGGTTGAGTTGTTTAGAGAGTGCTTATTCAACTTAGGCATTATGACTACATCAAGCTTGATCCAGTTTCATTAGGATCATCAATTTGATTTCCATGGCCTTTTTGGCCTATATGACCCTTTGGGACTTCACCGATGCTTAAAAGCATAGCTAATTGCAACTTTCATCTGGGACACATTTATTTTATAAGGTTAGCAATAGTTGGATATAACATATTTTTAACCATTGCTTTTTTTTGGACCTTTTCTTATATCCTTCAAGGGGTATTTTAGCATTTCATTGCTCTTTCCCTATTTACATATTTTAAGAAACACAGTTTTAGCATTTTCATTTTCCATGGGCGCATATATAATATTTCCAATACAGGTAGTACATGAGCTTTCAGTTTTAGCCAACAACATCTCAAGTGACCAGGGGGAGTTCTGCACAGTGCCAAACATTGGGACAACTGACCAGAATGATTTAGGCATACAATCCAACTCACCAAAGGCAAGTTTTGTCACCAACTCAGAGCCGAGACACAATATAAATAGGGAAGCTTGTCCAACAAAGGTTCTAGAGGGGGAAAAGGTCCTCCATGCCATAAGTCAAGAAGTCAGTCGGGTTGAAAACTAAACTGGAAGGTAATGGATGGGTGGAGATAGTGAATGATGAAGCCAACACTAGCAAGCCAAAACACTGGTGGGAATGACTACCTCTATTCTCCCTAGGGAGGGTAAAACCAATGAGTATAGATTAGGAACTTCAAAGTTAGAGTAGGGACAACAATACATAAATACAAATACATCCAACTCCATATTATTATGACTGCCAAATGATGACACTACATGTTAATACATGTCACAAAGATGATTATAAGAGCAATGATAACCATAACACAATATAAAAAGTTGAGTCATAATCATGCATATAATCCATCTGAAACATCATCTGTCCAATGAGAAAGCATTGATATAAAACTGGGCATCAATAACTGCTCTGTAATGACTAAATGGCTACATCGGTCCTCAAATCTGAGTGTCCTGAGACTCAGTCCTGACATGGGAGATTACAATAGTCCACCAATACAATAATGATCCATCAAAATTGCTCATCTGATCATCTCATATGTAAGAGATCTGGCTAAAAAATGTACTGTGTCTAAAAAATAGAATATGGTATCCTGGCTACTGTATATGTGATAACATCTGGCTCCAGCTGGGACAAGTGCTCTGTTGAAAAGAGCGCTTGAGAACTTTAGAATCTATGGTCCTTGCACTCTTCTTCTCACATCCTCAATCAATCCATCCAGCTCTAAAACCGCTACCAAGGATGTCCCTGACTACCTGTAACATGTCTAGAGCTATACCAAAGTCACAGACCGGTCGTCAGAACAAAATGTGGATGATATATAAAATACTGAAAATAAAGATGCATGAAACTGAAAAGCAGAAACTAAATCTAATCTATAACCATAACTTTCAATAAAATTTTGATTTTTTATTTTGCAGGATAACAAAATTATACTAAGAGCTTCAAAGGTGAGCTTCAGACAACAAAGCAAGATTCTATACTACTGCTGGGAAAGGCTTATTCAAGTCCTATCTACTCTACTCTACTAGGAAAAGTGGGACTTAAGGCTAAGTGAGGTCAATAATGTATCCCCTTAAATCCCTCTGGTTGATAGGAAGTAAAATCTATCGTCCAGTACTGGTGACAAGAAAACATATATCACCAACGCAATGTTCTATAGAAAAAGGTCCAACCTAGAGATCATTAGCTTGGCTCGATGAGAAATGCAATAAGTGATTTTGGATAAGGACCTGACCTCTGATGGGAAACCTATTCCTATTTACCGATTTGGGGACCACTTCAATGTTACGTACAGGCATGGGATGGACATCAACAATGTTTCATGGTTGTGGGGTGATAATCCTTGAGCTTCTCCTGGAAGGTACTACATGAAACCTAGGTGGACCACCGTCAATGGGAACAGCTATGCTACCTACTAGGATCTCCCTAATCTCTTTCCTTATCCTTTGTGCACTCGTACTAGGATTATCCTCATGAGGAGATACTACATGTTTGACAGTTTCTCCCACCATCTAGAAGTCTCTATCTTCTTCCAAAGGATGAGGAATATGGGATATAACAGTACTACAGCTAGAGCCTTCCCTTGTAGGAACATGAATATGCATACCCTCTAGATCGGTTGGCTCTACTCCAAGCTATGGTGCAGAAGAACTAGGAATGTGAGATAGATCATGATTGTGAAGAATGGATGACTCAGGTGGTAGGAGAAAATTAGGAATGAGAGGATAAGCAGATAAGGCACTAATTGGTGTGACTAAAGGAGTTTGAAAAATAGCGATATTGTTAAGATTAAAATATCCTTTGGGTGCATCATTTATTAAGGCATCCTCTTGCCAGCTCAGAGAGTTATCATGGACTTGAATTAGGTTACCATTTTCCAAAGATAAATGAGATAATGACCTAGAAAAATTAGAAACGTGGGTGCTACTGACCTCATTATCAGCACCTACTACACTAGATAACTCAAGATGGTTTTCCCATGAGTAAATAGGTTCCAGTCCTTGGATTTCTCTTTCTCTATTTTGGTCAATTAAAGAAAACCATTCATTCACTCTACAAGGGATTCTTCCAACATGTCTGGCATCATCAACTTCATCAACTTCAATTATAATATTTGTTGCATCATTTTTCTCGTGATCCTCGAATGGGTTCTCATTTCTTATTAATTCCTCTAATTTCTCTGAGCATTCACCTTAAAGCATTTCCAAGTTTATCATCCTGGAAATTTCAGTTATTTGATTTTCTTCTGAATATAAGTCAGAGTCTTCCACTGCTAGAAACATGCTTTCAGGCTTCTTATATTTGCACACTTCATTTGCATATTTTACAATATGGGCCTTAGCATTATTCAACAATTCTTCCTCATATGTGCTTTTAATCCCTTCTTAAAAAGTCTCCAAATTTTTCTCATAGCAGGGTTCCCTATTGATCATGATCAGAGCCCCGTCAGAGTTTGGGACACAAAGGTATGATAAATCCATCATGAGGTATCCACCTAAACCAGCTTCCCACTTTCTAGGTAAAAGCATTCCATATGCTGGGGGCAAGTCAATAACAACTACATCCATCATGGTGGAAATGTCCAATCATGCAAATAGATCAGCTCTAAGGTTTTTTATCAAGCCATAGGATGGCACTCGCCTCGAGTCTATGCCACACACATTTCCATAAGGCCTAGTCACTTCCAATCCCATTTACTTCATGACATGCAAAGGAATTACATTCATAGCTGCTCCGGAATCCAACATGCAATTATGCAGGAGCATATTCTGAATGTGCAAGGTTAGGTAAAGGGAGGGTGACCACCATTCTTTATTTCATAGATAACAGATTGTATGTTAACAAGTGGATCCTTTTCATCTCTGCTAAGTTGTATCCTCTCAGGACTTTGTATGTGATTGGATTCTAAAGCAAACTCAGGGGTTTTGTCTTGGCCAATGCCATCAAAGAACTCTTCTACTTGGCCTCTTACAGAGGGCACATTCATCAGTTCATTTATAGGGATATTACACATTATCTTGCTCAACTCTTTCTCTATGTCAATGTTCAAATTTAAATCTCCTAAGGCAATATATTCTTCTTCCTTTTTTATCTTCGTTAATTATTTTTAGTTTGCCAAAGAAAGAAGGTTGGAGGGCCACTCTTTGTTTATATATTCTAACATGTGGTTCCTCTTTCGTTTCAGGGATGTTTATTGCACAACATGAAGGTTTAGGATCATCAACAAAATCTTCTTCCTGTTCCCAAGTTTCTTCCTCTTGTTCCCATGGTTCTTCCTCTAGGAGAATTCTTCCAAACCCATCATCAAAATATAAATCATTCATGAAATTGATGTTGTTTGGTTGGTCATCAAGGTGATTGGTGCTTGTTGGCTCTTCATCATTTTCATCACACCAATTAGCATTCCTCTTCTTAGGATTCTCTGGATACTCATGTCATCTTCTATTAGGATCTCTCTCAGGACCTCTATTGTTCTTCCAGTAAGGTTTAGGGCCATAAGGGTTTTGATGTCTCTCCGGATCGTGAAAACTAGCGACACTCTTGGTCAGGATAGTCAGTTGCTTCATCATCTCTTGCATGGTTTCTTACGTGTCTTTTGACTCTTTTGGCTCATTCATAGGTTCCTTAGGATTTCAAAGTTTAGGGTCCAATCTAGAAGTGGATGGGGAATAATTATCAAAGAAGTTTTGCTTGCCCATAGATTCCGCATGTTGCTCAGCCATCTTTGCATTGAACTGGGCAGTCTTCAAGTCATTTGGATTTTTATCCTTCAAGTTAAAACCCAACCAACCATCAAAAGCATTTAATTAATGGATAACAATTGCTTGGTCCTTTGGTCTGATTTCATCTGGGATATTTCCTACAGTCTTGTCAAATCTTAGGTTGAATTCATGGACTATTTCATTCTCCCTCTTCTTTATGTCAAACAGTTTATGCAAGAGGAACTTCCCATCCAACTTGTGAGACCAATCACTGTTAAGATTTGTGACAAAGTGGTCATAACCATTGATGGATGAGGCAGGTAATCTATCAAACCACTTCCACACATCTCCTTCCATAGAATACAGAAGGCCTCTCATGAATACATCTTCATCCACAACTCCATATTCTTCCATATGATCCTAGACTTTATCAATGTGGTGTTCGATGGAGGTAGCTGACACTCCATCAAACTTAGGAACCTTTTTGAAATATTTCTCAGGCATGTCATGTAGGGCCCCTTGGATCAAGGAGAAATCTAAAGGAGATTCCTTGGCCTTCCTTCTGAACATCCTATGGTTTTGTGGAGGAGGAGCATTTTGATTTCCACTAGTGTTTGTTCCGGCCATCAGGCTAGATGAGGCTGAAAGGGATCCCAAAAGATGACTAGAGGAAATAGTGGGGTTGGATACCTATCTATTTTTCCTTGTGTAAGTTATGGAGATTCCTTGAGCGTTTATGGGATGCTCTAGGAACTTAAGATTAATATGTTGGGTACTCTCCTCAATGGAGTCAGAGGGTGGAGTCACCAGGTGAACCACACAAGTAATTCACCAATACAAGATATGTCGTTGTAAAAATGTCGAACCAGGGTAGGCCTCCAACTTCCCCAGCAACAATGCCAAAATGTTGGCAAAGAGAATGGGAGTATAGCTTGAGGAAAAATGTTGAACCAGGGTAGGCCTCTACCTCCTATGCAACGACGCAAAAATGTTGGCAAAGAGAATGGGAGTATAGCTTGAGGAAAAATGTCGAAACAAGGTAGGCCTCTATGTCCCCGAAAATGACACCAAAATGTTATCACCAAACTTGTAGTTGCGTGTGTAAAGTGGATCCATGATGGATGGTAGAGGGGAAAGCAACTAAGGAGGTGGAACCAAGACTACCTAGACTCCTAAATGGATGGTTGTCATGCCAATTAAGGAATTCTTCGCTTTATGTTATCTAAGTCCAAGACAACAACGAGGGAGACCCAGATCTACTCCCAACAAGAGAGATCAGACCTAGACACCAGAATAGATCAAATGTGGCTTTGAAGTACATAAGGTGTTAGGTAAATAGAAACCCTAGCTCTAGGGTTTAGGTACTAGCAACTGATGAAGATGACCACTACCTTAGGAAACGTAACTATGGCAGGGTGAGAAAAAAATAGAGTTGGGGCTATCTAGTACCAAGGAGATGGACTCAGTGGAAGATATGAAGGTATTAGGTAACCCGAGCTATTCAAGGAATGGTCAACTTTTGGGGAAAAGAGGTCAAGAAGGGCTAGCAATATGCTTCGAGATCAGTGCCTATTTAGCCTTGGGTAATGGAGTCAGTATCAGCACAACATTTTAGTGAGGCCACCTGGGATATGCCATGATCTATGGACCCAGAAAAGGATATGGCTTGGAATATTCAGGTTACAAGGAAATCAACAGTAGGAGGGCTAGCACTAGGGTTTGGAGAGGAATATCTGCAGATAGAGAGCCACCAGGAGACTATCAAATCAGCATTGGAGTGGAAATGAGATCAGGATGACCCAATCTACAAACCCAAACCAGAAAATTTCAGGAAAAATCAGATCTGGAAAAGTCAAAATCTGATGAGGGGGGCTAGGTGGCTGAAAGTCAGTTTTTGAGATCTAGGGAAACCTAGAAAGAAATAGATCAGTGTTGGGGGTGATTTGGACTATGTGAGACCCGATCTATCAGTCTATGAAGTCAGAAATAAAAAAAAGTCAAAACCCTAGTAGGTCAAATTTTCAGTGGGGGCGTTATGTAGTTTTTAGGCTAAAAATCAGATCTAGGTCAAACCAATAGGAATTTAACTAGAGTTGTAGTAGATTCAATGATGGGGAGGCCTGATCTATGAAACCCAGCAGTGGTTTGGCCAAATATCATATGGTTCCTGGATTTAGTATTTTTAAAGGATTTTTTAGTATTTTAAGGATTTTCAAAAAAATGGAAGGAAAACAGGTACAATGGATTCAGATCTGTTAAAGAGAAGAGAGTTACCTATTGGATCATACCTAGAAATTTTTGTAGAATTCTTAATAGTGATGATCCTTGCTATCCCGATCAATTCTGGAAGATCCAAGTGATTCTATGACAGATGTAATCCCCAAACCACCAATGCGCTCCCTACCCTGCATGATCAAACATCAACAATATCAGATTTGCTAAGACTTGATGAAGAAACCAAATGCTACAGGAAACTAAAACGAAGTAATTATAGATCACAATGAAACTAATGAAAACCCCCTGATCCGAGATGAAGATAACCAAACGAGTTGAGGTCCCTCTACAAAAACGCTCCAGCCAAAACGCCCTCCTGTAGACAAGACAAGAATAGCAGGAAAATATAGATATCACATGAATTTCCACAATGCTAGGAAGTAGAAGACTATCCAATCACCATTTTAGAACATTATATGCAAAGCAGATCCAGAAAATATCCATGGAAAAATCTTTCTATTATTCAGATCCAAGAGCCAAAGACCCCTTACAAATGAGAAGCTCTCTCCTTTAAATAGAAATGAGAGAACCACAATAATAACCGAATCCTAACCACTTTCAAAACGAGTGGCTAATATTAAAAGATAAAATTTTCTAATCAACGGTTGAGATGAGCTCAACATACAATACATGGATCAATATAACCATAAAGTACCAAAGTGGACTAAATCACCCATAAAGAGGGTACCCCACTCAACAAGAAATAAATGAAGCACATGGTAGGTCCATGGAGTGTTGACTAACTCCCTCTGGGTGTCCCCATGGCATAATAAAATAATATAATATTTTAATTCTTTGACTTTGTGCCTCCTTGAGGAAATCATGAGCCTCTCAAAAGCTCCAGAAAATAATATAAAAATGCCCAAAAAATAGGAGTGGGCCCAATTAGGTGCTGCAACTACTGGAGAAGGTGTGGAGGACATCACTCTCATCATTATGACTCATCCCATGTCATTTCCTTGCCTCATTAGCCCAATTCAATTTCTTCAATAGCCATTTAATCATTTTTTAATCTGCCTCGAGAAACGTGAACCTGCCAAAATAGGTTCCTAGGGTGCCTGCATTGTCAAATTGATCCCACCAGGCTCTCTGGGATGGGGGTAATATGGTACAAATGAGTGGCTGTACCCCCTATGCCCATACAATGTCCTAGGAGATCCAACTAAAACATCTCCCTACTCAGACATATCAACCTGTGAAGAAAAATTGCATCAGAAAGGGAGAATGAGCCTGATCATATTTGCAAGTGCCCGGAACCGGAAATAAAATGTCTGATTAGACTCAGAGAGTCCAAATCCATCTAAGGTGTATACTCATACCCCTCACAGGTCTCTACCTGATCATCAACCATATCCAATAAACAATATAAGCATATGTAAATGATCAGACACCAATAATAACTCAGACTATCATCCATCTGCTGCAAGTGTTATAAGGCTAAGACATGCTCTACAACTCATTCAAGCAACAATCACAACAAGCAGCACTCATTTAACTAGTGGTACATCAACCAATACATATATAAGGCTTTATTTATTATTACTCAGACAGACTTTCATGACTATACTCACTTCATAGTTGTAGTCAATTTTCTAATGAAGGGTGAAGAATGAAATTGACAAGGCTAAGGAAAATGATGAATTCTTACTGAACATCATGACACTTTGGATATGGAATGGGAATACTCACTATAACCAATGCCGGACAAACAACAACACAGGGAATGGCAGTGCCTCACAAATGGTTGAGTTGTTTAGAGAGTGCTTATTCAACTTAGGCATCATGAATACATCAAGCTTGATCCAGTTTCATTAGGATCATCAATTTTATTTCCATGGCCTTTTTTGCCTATATGACCCTTTGGGACTTCACCGGTGCTTAAAAGCACAGCTAATCGCAACTTTCATCGCAAAGGTCAGCATATATTTAACCATTGCTTTTTGGACCTTTTCTTATACCCTTCAAGGGGTATTTTAGCATTTCATTTCTCTTGCCCTCTTTACATATGTTAAGAAACATAGTTTTAGCATTTTCATTTTGCATGGGTGCATATATAATATTTCCAATACATGTAGTACATGAGCTTTCAGTTTTAGCCAACAGCATCTCAAGTGACTAGGGGGAGTTCTGCACAGTGCTAAACATCGGGACAACTAACTAGAATGATTTAGGCATACAATCCAACTCACCAAAGGCAAGTTTTGTCACCAACTTAGAGCCGAGACACAATATAAACAGGGAAGCAACAAAGGTTCTAGCGGGGGAAAAGGTCCTCCATGCCATAAGTCAAGAAGTCAGTCGGGTTGAAAACTAAACTGGAAGGTAATCGATTGGCGGAGATAGTGAATGATGAATCCAACACTAGCAAGCCAAAATAGTGGTGGGAATGACTACCTCTATTCTCCCTAGGGAGGGTAAAACTAATGAGTATAGATCAGGAACTTCAAAGTCAGAGTAGGGACATCAATACATAAATACAAATACATCCAAGTCCATATTATTATGACCACCAGATCATGACACTACATGTTAATACATGTGTTGAGGCCTGGAAATTCACAGGCAACAACAACAAGGGATTCTCCCCAGTCAACGTTCCCAACTAGCCCGTGACTGTTTGGTGTAGGGAATCCGTCCGGTTTGCGTTCCGGCTACCGTAGGTCAGGTAACAAAAATAAAGGGTTTTACTGGTTGCGGCCCGGTCCACCCTATATATTTTTATATTTTTGACTTTAAGTATGATATGCAAGTGGCTATCTAAAATGCAGGTTGATAAAGAATGCAAGGAGCGGTCACAATGTGATGCGCAGGTTCTAACCTCTCGGCTTAGACTCTTTCGCATCTAAATCATACACAACTAGAAAAATACATACTAACTAAGCTGTCTCTAGAGAGAAAAATATTAATTTATGAGTAATGTAAGACTGCTCACATGTTAAGGTAAATCATAGATAGTTGTTCTTAGAACCAAAACACATAAACATGAATAATATATACATGACAAGATAGCTCATCAATCGTTAAACTGTCCATTACTCATAGTGGAAATTATCATAGAACAAACCAGAGAACATTTAGATAAGAACATAGGTTCAAAAAGTTAGAACACTCTCACAGTTAATGAAACACAGTTGAAAACGAAATAGTTCTCCTTCAACATTGTTCATTTTACCACATTCGAGCATTCCACACAAGACCTTCTCCAACAAGAAAAATTTGCAAATTTTTATTGTAAAATGAAATAGTTCCTCTTACAAACAATGGCTCACAAGTTTTTCCAGGGAAAAATCCCTCTCTCCTCTCTAACTTTCCTCTCTTTATACAAAACAACAAAAACCTTGGGATTCCCCAATTGTCTGACCTTTGGGCTCCCCAAAAACCATTTAATCTCACAATTTTGTCTTTTTTCGTGAGTACTCATGAATCATATAATGCTTTATATTTCAGATTTCAACTTATGGTAACTGACTGGCCCTTTCCAATCCTGGGATTTTGTTGCCACCGATTCTGCCTTGTCTTTTATTTGTCCTTCTTGAGATCCCATTGATTTCAGAACAAACTCTGCTTATCACTTTCCAGCCCACCTTCTTCTCACAGCAGTAATCTAAAGAATCTTCTGAGTCCGTTTACAGTTAAATAAAAATTCATCATTAATTAGGACTACATCTTTTCAATAAACTTAAACTATCCTAACAACAAAACTAATCATCAAAATGAGGCCCTGTACTGCACTCTTGTCACGAAAGCCTTGACAAGAATCAAAAACCACGGCCGCCCACACAAGGGTTAAAAACTCACAATATGGCGAGAAGAACCTTATTGGTGGCTTGAACCATTAAAACATCGGTCGGATAATATTACTCACAGCCACAATGACGGGCTTCAGATGGACAATGAGTTCCGCAGGACCATTAAGTCTATCGGAGTCAAAAGAACTAAATGTCAAATCATTGGGAAGAAAATTTCCCTGTCGGCGAATGAAACGACATCAACGTTGGGGGGGTAGTGCATTACACAGTCGCACTGGTGAAAGAGGAAAAGACTATGGGCCCTGCGAACAAAAGACATATCGGTGAAACCTAGACAAAGCATCAGTGGGCAGAGCAGTTATGTGGCAGACACTTAGTTCGCTCGGGAGCCGCAATGGTGGAAAACCAACAAACTACAGCCTTCAATCAAAGTCATAAACTTTCCTCTATGGTGCAAAAACATTGTAAAAATGTTAAGTGTTCAGATAACTTAGGGTCATGCAGCGGTCCCAAAAGCTTGTCTCACTTCCAAAACAGCGGCTTCATAAAGATCAAACAACCCTGACTCAAACTTTGACCGTCCTCCGACAAAGCAAAACAAGTCACAACCATAACAACATGACATCAAAGAAGTCAAGACTATTCGGCAGAGCACTCATCATTCAGCTTCTGCAACGGAGGCTCCATAAGTAAATATGGCTTCGATGCGTTGTTTAAATGGCGTCCAAACAACCAAACTAAAATGTTACTTTCGGCAAGGTAGCGACGAAGTTTGCTTCACCTCCGGAACAGTGGCGAAAATGAGAGATAGACTTCCGAAAAAAAAGAAAGAAAACACAAATCAAAGGGCAATATTTCAAACCAAACTCCAAATTCAACAACCCAAAGCAGTTTCAGACATAAGGAATCTTCAAAAAAGCATGAAGACAGTTAAACTCAAAACAGTCCAAACTTGTAGCAGATGGAAAACAAAAACAGATTTCATGGATCCAAACGATTCTAGGCAAGATAAAAATTAAGAGGAGGGTCCAAAATTTCAAAAATTTGGGAAAACAGTTGCAGCTGCAACAACATGTCACAAAGATGATTATAAGAGCAATGATAACCATAACACAATATAAAAAGCTGATTCATATTCATGCATATAATCCATCTAAAACATCATTTGTCCAATGAGAAAGCACTGATATAAAACTGGGCATCAATAACTACTCTGTAATGACTAAATGGGTACATTGGTCGTCAGATTTGAGTGTCCTAAGACTCAGTCATGACATGGGAGAGTACAATAGTCGACCAATACAATAATGATCTGTCAAAACTGCTCATCTCAACATCTCATATGTAAGAGATCTGGCTGAAAAATGTACTATGTCTGAAAAATCGAATATGGCAGCCTGGCTACTATATATTTGATAACAAATATCATCTTCATCCATATTTATATCGAACATATCAGAAAAAAATAGAGCATGTATCATCACTTACATGTTCGAATGGTTGAGGAGAGGAGCATTCCCCCTGTGCAAGCTCGAAATTAGGAATTGTCTCTTCTTCAAATTTCACACTTCTTTCAACAAATGTCTTGCAAGTGGAAGTGTCAAAGAGTTTGTAGCCTTTATTATCCTCACCATACCCAACCATAATGAACTCCTTGCTTTGTGGCTGCAAGGCCTTCCTCTTTTCAAATTGGATTTTAGCCCATGCTCTAGTTCCAAAAATCCTAAAATTTGAGACATTTGGCTTTTGGCCAAACCATGCCTCATAAGGTGTCTTTCCTATTACTGATTTATGGAAGGCTCTATTTTGCATGTGTGTAGAAAAACAAATGGACTCAACCCATAGATTTGGAATTATATCCCTTGCTTCTATCATCCAAGTGGCCATCTCATTGAGATATCTATTCTTCCTCTCGGCCACACCATTTTTCTAAGGTGTGTAGGGAGTTGAGTGTTGCATTTGGATGCCACACTCCTCACAAAGGTACTATAGGTTCTTGTTTACATACTACTTCCCATTATTACTCCTAAAGACTTTAATATTACGCCCCCTCTAATTTTCTACCAATTCCTTCCAAATATTAAAGTGTTCAAACACCTTAGACTTCAATTTGAGGAAGTAAACCGAACAAAATCGAGAGTAATCATCTATGAATGTAAGTACATACCTTGATCCACCATATTATGGAGTAGGAACTGGACCAATTGAATCTGAATGCACCAAACCAAGTGGTTGTGTTTCTATCCTTGCCTTCCCATTCTCATAGCTTTGCTCAGGATGCTTCCCAACTACACACCCAATGCATGCTCCATTTGATGATCTAATTTATGGAAGTCCTTCCACCATCTCATCTCTGTGTAGTTCCTGAAGGTACTTGTAGTTCATGTGACCAAACCTCTCATGCCATAGCTTCAAAATCTCATTGGCATGTGAGAGAATTGCTTAGTCACTGGAAGTGGGGAGGAAGTTAGAAAACATGTACTTCCTCTCATGGTGGTATGCATACCCAATTGCAATGACTTGGTCTGTTGAGATTTCTAAAATCTCTACCATGTCTGGAGTGAAGGTCATTCTCTTTTCCTCTCATGTATGGGTCATCTGATAAACCGACAACAAATTTGCTGCAAGGCCTAGTACATACAATACATCACTGAAGTAGCCATTCTCTAAGTCAGTCCTACCAATCCATCTAGTATAGATTTTTGAATCATCCCCCATTTGAACTGCTGGTCCAATATTCAAATCCATGGAGGAGAAGAACTCTCTCTTGGCTACCATGTGCTTGGAATCCCCCGAATCAATGATAAAATATGAATATTTAGAGGTACCTGCTATCAAAGCATTAAATTTCTCCTTTTTTGTCATTCAAACTAAAGGTTCCATCCTTCTTCCTTGCGCTATCAGGGGCTGGAATGTTGTTCTTCTCCAATAGCTGCGCTATCTGGTCAATGGTATTTTTCATGCATGAGCTGTCTAGATTCCACCCCTTATGGAAATAGGTGCATTTTTTCTTCTCTTTTCCCTTCTTGTCCTTCTCCTTGGAAGAAAGCGAACTTCCATCACTGGATTTGGGTTTTTCTTGGTTCTTCTTCTCTAGCAGCTTTGAATTCTTGGGCTTGGGATTTCCCTTTGAGGAATTAGAAACTCCCATGGCTAAGGCTTGATCCTTGGTCTTGATGGTTCCCATTTGGACTAGCTTGTCTTGCTCCTAAGTAAGTGACTCCATGAAGCTATCCAGACTTGGCATTTTCTAGTTTCGAAGTGTTAGCTTGCCGAAGTGAAATGTGCTCACAAAAACTAAGAACTCTGGCCCCAACTTCGAAAGAATCAACAAAATAAGTTGGTCATATTTCTTATCAATGCCACATTTATTCAGTTGCAACACAAGTGACTTAAACTTGGTGAAGAAGTCCCAGATTGTGTCAAAGTGCGTCGGGCTCAAGATGATAAGATCATTCTCAAGATGGTGACCATGTAGTTCATCGGTTTTCCCAAACAATGTCTCTAGTTTTACCCAGATCTCATTCGGTGTTGTCAAACTATCAATTTGGAACAAGATCTCTCTTGATATGCTCAGACACAACAAACCATATTCCTCATTCCAATTCGTTGAAGTACTTGGCTTTCTCAACAACAAAGTTTGGCTCCAGCTCAGTGCCCATGGTAACTTTGTAAATCCCTTTGGCTCTCAACTGAATTACCATCTCTGCCTTCCAATCAAAGAAGTTAAAAGGTGTTAGAAATATGTGGGTAGCTTCCATTTTTACATGCGCAATCAGTGCTGAATTTTTGTTGGATGTCTTGCAAAACAACTCGATTTTGTTCTGGAATTTCACTAACAAACGCAGCAAGACACTCTGAATTGATCTACAAATCAATAATATCCAATGTGATCTGATAACATGTGATAAATTTGAACCATTGGAGAATCTAGTAGCATTAATGAATCTCACAAATCAAATTTGGTGCAAAAACCAGCAAAAACCATGAATTGAGAAGTAATTTACACACACAAATGTGAACAAAACCAGGATAATTTTAACTTCCTAACATTAAAACATGTTATTATCAGTTTTATAATACATTTGGAAATTTATATGAGGATTTGGGAGCCCAATGTCAGTGTACAAGTCAGAATTTCCAAATTGGCATCAATCCCCCCTAGGTGGGCCAATCACACCCCAAATCAGCCCAAATAGCCACGAATTCCTAACTGGACATGGATGAGATGATTTATGTCAATTCTTACACCTTGGAAAGCATGGGTGTGGAAATATGGGTGGTTTAGAGTCTCAAGGTGGCATTAAATGCACCAAATCAAGCAAAAAAATGGACAAAATCCACCTCTAGTGCTCCTAGTCAACCAAGTTGTCCACATTCAATGAATGGGAGCACACCAAAAATGATGAGGGAACACATGTGGCTGTTTTACTAAGCTAGAGTGCTCATGTGGGTGTGAAATCCCCAATTTAACTTGGCAGTTTTCCAACTAAGCACCCCTAGTCCACCACATAGTGTATTAATGCAAAAATTGCAATAAAATTGACTAAGTAGTGTAACTAAGGTATTAGTGAGTTGGATTACTATTCTAAAACCATCAATACAACATTTAAATAGATTTTATTAGGATATATATTATTCGACTTGTCACACGTTGATGACATATATACACTCTTAACTTCAAAGTCTAATGAATGACCAAGAAGAATGTCAATGGGGCTTAAAAATACAATATAGTGTGACCCATGAGAATTAAAGGTTGAACAAGAGTAAGAGGATGAGGATCTACAAGCTACCGTGATCTCTTGATACTCGTACATGCACTAAAACAACCATAAATAATCCATTATTTCCTAATAATAGAAAATCCTACTTTTAGTTTACCAAAATCTACTCTAGTTCAAAACATGGTTAAAGGAAGTATATTTGGTAGTGGGGATAGAAAATGAAATATTTTTATTTAAATAATTAACGGAAACACTATAAATACATGGAAGTATATTACCTCGATTTTATTGAATGTGGTTCTGAATCTTCTTTCCTTGGGGTTCCTTCCTCACTTTGGACTTACTTCAATACAACAACATTCTTGCAGTTATTCATTATTCAATCTCCATTACAGTAGCATGACCATGATATGAATATGATATTAGGAAAATGTTTTGGTAGAGTAATAGTATGAATATACAAGCCAATGGGTTAGCTTGAGTGATTGAGTACTATGAATTCCAAGCCGGAGGTCACGATGTCAAGTCCTTGGGCTAGTTACCTATGTGAATATTTTGGACCTCACTTGATGCCCAAGTTAGGTTAGGGTACCAAAATTACAACATAATGGTTTACCCCTTTCACCATCCTTGAAACTAGGGTATGTATTTGTAGGGTTTCCTATGATTTCTATTTCATTGGAAAAAAAAATTAACAATATGACAATGAAGGAATGGGGATTGGTGCAAGTAGGTAACTCAATCCAATGGAAGATATAGCACCATTTATCACTCTAAAGGATTTTGAAAATGGTGGAGGATGACTTTATTTATATACAAATTTGGAGCTTATGTTGAGAACCTATTCACATAAGAATGCAATAAATCCACAGAGGTTTAAGCCTCCAATAAATGTTGTTAATTCAGCCTAAGTCGATACCACCTAGATAAAAGGTCATCATGAGCCAATTGGAATTAAATAGGTCATGAAATTTTGTATTTTTGTCGTATTTGATAGGGTAGTGGTTATTTATGAGGGTTTTATACATTGCTCGAGTTAATTTTAAAGGGAAGGTACATTATAGCACTAGTTTTCCTAGGAAATGAACTTTGTTTGACTTTTATAAGAATTGATATCAAGCATTAATACACGTTCGTCATATGAGTTTTGGGTTGCATTACTTCATTTTTTGTGGTAATTTGTTGTGATTGGATTAGCTTGCAATGTATTCAACATCAAACATTAGTGTTACGTAAGGACATAAGTGGCATTTTAACACATGCCCCTTGATGTATGAGGCTATGAGGGCATTAAAGTTTGAAATACATCATTATATAAAAATAATGAGAGAGAATTTAAATGAGGAAATTATTTATTTAATAGATGAATGAGACCACCTACAAACATAGTAAGGGGGAGAATATGTATCTATTACTATGAGGTAGGGATACCCATGCTTTTGTAATAATCAAGTATAATATGGGACCATGAAAAAGTAAAACAGAACGTATGGAGCCATGTCATGAGATACCATATAAATTGTTCTTCTTCTATATCATACTAATTATGTTGAAGTAATGTCACCCATGGGTGCACAAAATGGTATAACACAACCCCAAAGTCAAGGAGGGTCTAAAATCGCAAAGAGATCAAATACAAGCTAAAATAGGGATACAAATGTCCATGATATTCAAGTGGTTATGGACACAAAAGTATGTTTTTTTTTTGTTGAAAAGACATTTTATTAAAGAAATATTGAGTACGTGTTGGGATTCTCTTTTATTGGAACATTTATTTTATTATTTTGGAGGAAATATTAATGTGGAAATAAATCCCATCGTAGAAATATGGAATTATAATAATGGCATGTAATGAGAGCGAATTTAGAGTGATGGTGTATATTTCTATCACTAGAAAACTCAACACAAGAACATATTGCATATAAATATAATTCCACTACTATAAAAGATATACTTGCTTGACAAAATATCCAATTCTCAATACTTTTGAGGGGGGCTTTTAAGAACCTCCACCAAAGACCTAAATAAACATTTCTTTGTGGACGGTGGGTGGTTAACAAAACTACCTCAAGCCAAAACCACCCCCAAAAGTGTATTTTGTTGTAGTGTATGAAAGACAATAATGGATCATTTCATGCTAGGTGAGGAAGGAATGAGTTTTTTGCAAAAGTAACTTTGGTCGAAATATTTACAAGTACTTTGCTAAACCAAAAGACGACGGATAACTAACTCCATGAGTAGTGGATCCTCACATGAAGGGGGTTAGAACCTCTACTGTTTCTATGAAAATGTATTCTATGCCTTATTTTTTGAGATAAACCTTGGTTAAGGCATGTATTTTCAAAAATTATCCATAATTTGTGGGGTCGGGTTAAATGTATTTGAGTAGGTGGATGTTTGATTTCAAATAACAACAAGAATCCCAACCACATTACAAGGTCGGGTAACACTTCCACACTTATCTCTATTTGTTTGGATGATGAAACATTCAAAACCATTGGAAACATATTGGGTAAATACATAGACATAGTCAAATCTCATGCTTGACAATTGATGCATGTTATGGAATCTAAGTGGAGGTAGATCAAGGTAAAGGCCTGTAACTATTGAAGGGAATAATGGAAATTTTTGTTGATATTATGTTGTTGGAGGAGCTTTAATTGGAAGATGGAATAGATTGGTTCAATATATATCTTATAATTTTTCAAAATTAGATTTGAAGAAGATATATTGGTGTGGTTTAAAAACCCTACTAATGGAAGCTACATAGTGTGTTTTGGGCATACTGCCATGTTTTTAAACAATTGAGAGATTGAGGGAAATCCGTAGTGGTCAAAGTTTACAAATCATTCTTGAAGTCCATAATATTTATGTGGGTGGACCTATGAACAAAGTAATCACATGGGATGTTGTAATGAGATGCACATGGAAAGGTACTAGTATGTGTCCTCACTGTAAAAGTAAATCAATGGAAATATAACATTTTCTAGTTAGATGTCGTTACTCCAGGAATGGCTAGGAAACATCAAATTCATTGACTGGGGGAGGAGGGGTTTGAGAAGAAAACTCAAATGGATATTTTCTCACAAAACCTAGTTGGATGAAAAGGTGGTTGCTAAACATAATATTGTTCCAGTTATAATTTTCTAGGCACCATGGCTAGCTAGGAACAATATGATATTCTAAAACCAATTCACTGTTGAATTTTCATATGCTTCGCTAATACATCAGTATTTCATTTCATTTTCATAACAAAAGCATATAAACAGGATCACTGAAAGATTGACAAGCACAACCATACAAAAGGAACACAAAGATTTATCCTGGGAAAACCCTAAAGGGAAAAACCCAGCAAAAGCTTCCTCAATATAGATGCCCCAAAAAGGTAAAAGATAAAACCAACAAGGAGATCAAAGCCTAATCCTCCTCCTTCTCCAGCTACTCTTCTCTTCTCCATAAATGCGCTACACAAGTGAGTGTGTGTGTGTGTGTCTCAAATGAGGAGCACCACACCTCTATTTATATTCATCTGTTCACTTGAATTAACTCATCCGACATGTAGGCTCAAGTTAATCATGTAGGCTCGAGTTACACATGTAGGCTCAAGTAACCACACTGGGGTGATAATGACCCACCTTTACAAATAGAGGGGATAACCTCATGACTCTTATTAGTTATTTCGATTAGAAGCATCAGGGTACAAGATAATACAAGTGGTTCTCCTGGTAGGACCATCGGGGACCACAAAAGATACATATAGAATATTCTTCGAAGTTACAATATTTCAACACTCCCCCTTAACGAGAAGGGTATTCTACAACAACATCAACAACAACAATAGTAGGAGAGGACATCATCAACATCATCAGGGTAACACATCTATAAATCATTGGAAGCTTTTCAACATCATATAGTCTTTGTCTTCAATATTTGACGACAGCAACTCTTTAATCAACATCAACATCTTTTGACCTTTCGATCAGCAACATCTTCAACACTTTGATATTTTGATCAGCAACATCTTCAGCACTTAGACCTTTCGATTAGCAGCAACATCTTCAACACTTTGACCTTTTGATCAGCAACATCTTCGGCACTTTGACCTTTTTATCAGCAACATTTTCAGCAACATATTCAACACTTTGACCTTTTGATCATCAGCAACATGTTCAACTTTTTGACCTTTTGATCATCACCAATATCTTCAGCATTTTGATCAGCAATATCTTCAGCACTTTGATCTTTCAATTAGTAAAGACATCTTCAGCATTTTTACCTTTCGATCAGCAACATCATCACATTCTGATTAGTAACATCGTGATCAGCACCATCATCATACTTCAACTCTCGAATAGAATCATCATCATCATATTCTGATCTTTTGATCAGTATGTCGTCATCATCACATACTGATCATCATCATCGTCACACTCTGATCTTTCGATCAGTACATCATCATCATCATACTCTTGATCGTTCGATCAGTACATCATCATCATACTCTGATATTTTGATTAGTACATCATCATCATCATAAAAACATCATCATCATGAAAACATCAACATCATCAAAACATCATTATGATCAAAACATTCAACATCATCAAAACATCAAAATATCATCATCATCACACTCTGATCTTTCGATCAGTACATCATCATCATCATAAAATCATTATCATCAAAACATCAACATCATCATCATCAAAACATCAACATGATCCTTCCTTTCGAAATTATGGGATCAACATGTCTGTGGTACTGAGACGATCCTTCCTGTAGGAATTACGGGATTTAGGTCTTTACGAAGTTACTAACGATCCTTCCTTTCAGAATTATGGGATCAACACATTTGTGGAGCTTAGACAATCCTTCCTTTTGGAATTACAGGATCAAGTCTTTACGGAGCTACTAACGATCCTTCCTTTCGGAATTACGGGATTTAGGTCTTTACGAAGTTGCTAACGATCCTTCCTTTCAGAATTATGGGATCAACACATTTGTGGAACTTACACAATCCTTCCTATTGGAATTACGGGATCAACACATCTGTGGAACTCAGACAATCCTTCTTGTTGGAATTATGGGATCAAGTCTTTACAAAGCTACCAACGATCCTTCCTTTCAAAATTATGGGATTTAGGTCTTTACAGAGTTACTAATGATCCTTCCTTTCGGAATTATGAGATCAACACATCTGTGGAACTCAGACAATCCTTCATATTGGAATTATGGGATCAATTCAATGATCCTTCCTTTCGGAATTATGGGATTTAGGTCTTTACGGAGTTACTAACGATCCTTCCTTTCAGAATTACGGGATCAACACAGTTGTGGAACTCAAACAATCCTTCCTATTGGAATTACGGGATCAACACACGTTCTCGAGTATCGAAGTCACTGGATCTATTATGAACCGAGGTTCAAGGATGATACAATCCTATTACCTTCTTGATGACTGAAGTTCACTGGATCCATTCTGAACCAAATTTCAAGGATGATACAATCCTACCACATTCATGGGGACTGAGATCTTCCGATACATTTTGAACCGAGGTTCAGGGATGATGCAATCCCACCACTTTCACGAGGGCCAAGACCTCCAGATACATTTTGAACCGAAGTTCAGGGATGATGCAATCCTACCACATTCATGGGGGCTGAGACCTTCAGATACATTTTGAACCGAAGTTCAGGGATGATGCAATCCCACCACATTCACGAAGACCGAAGTCACCGGATCTATTTTGGACAGATTTCCTAGGATGATACAATCCCTCTTCATTCTCGAGGACCGAGGTCACCGGATCACTTTTGGACAGATGTCCCGGGATGATACAATCCCTATTCATTCTTGAGGACTGAGGTCACTGGATCACTTTAGGGTGGATGCCCAGGGATGATACAATCCCACTGCAACATCACTACTCCCCCTTTCGAGGAGGGTTCTTCTGAACCACACCAAGCTTGTCTCGAAAGTGTTCAAACTTTACTCAATACAGAGGCTTCGTCAGCACATCATCATCTAAACCATCATCATCTACATCTTCAGTATGTGAATACTGAACTATCACCATCTGTATCTCTAGTATGTGAATACTGAAAGCATCATCATCTATATCTTCAGTATAGAAATACTGAAATCATCATCATCTCTATATTCAGTATAGAAATACGGAATCACCATCATCTGCATCTACAATATGTAAATACTAAAACATCATCTATATCTTTAGTATGGGAATACTGAAACATCATCATCTGCATCTTATCTCGTACGTAGAAATACTGGATTTCTATGTGTTACAACGGAACACAGGGTTCTCTATCATCACAACTATGGTTATATCATAGAATCATTGTAGTATCCATCTTCAGGTCAAAGAGACCTGATATCAGCTTTTGAAGCCATATGACTTCAAATCTGCTATGTATTCTACTTCAGCTGTGCTAAGAGAAACAATGGACTGTTTCCTGCTAAACCATGAACTCATAGTAGACCCAAAAGCATCTACCTAATGTGCTTTTCCTGTCTGAGATACTTCCAGCCCAATCTGCATCTATTTAGCCATACAGTCTATACTCATGGCTACCATCATAGTATAAACCAAATTCTATAGTCCCTTTCAGATATCTCATCACATGTTTTGTAGCTACTAGGTTAACCCGTCTTGGTTGAACAAGATATTGACTTAAGGTGTTCACAGCAAAACAAATGTTTGGTCTGAAATTTGTTAAGTACATCAATGACCCAATGATCTATCTGTAATAAGTCACATCCATTAACTCTAATGAGTCATCAGCTAACAGCTTCAAGTTGGATTCCATGGGTGTGGCCATGACTTTTCATTCCAACATATTGAATCTCTTCAATATCTCTACCGCATACTTTCCCTGGTTGAGAAAGATTCCTTCTAAACTTTTCCATACTTCTAGACCTAGGAATAATGCATTAACCCAAGGTCTTTCATCTCAAATTCTTCTACTATTTTATTCTTACTGTCCATAATCTGTTTCTCATTCCCTATCAAGATTAATTCATCCACATATAATGACAAGATGACAGGTTCATCTTCTACAACCTTGTAGTAAAGATTAGGATCGACTTTACTCTTGGAAAAGCCCATGCTCATCAGGAAACTATCTATTCTTCCATACCAAGCTCTGGGAGCTTGCTTCAGGCCATAGAGGGCCTTCTTAAACTTACATACTTGATTCCATCTGTCTTCAAGTTCAAATCCTCGTGACTATTCCATGTAAAACTCTTTCTCAATCATACCATTAAGGAAGGCTTGTCTTTACTTCATCATGGAAGAAACTACCATGATAGCTCTGAAGGAAGTGTACCTTACTTTCTGGAGTAAGTGTCTCTTCAGAATTAATTCCCTCTTTCTTATAGAAACTTCTAGCCACAAGTCTTTCCTTACTTCTGTCAGCAACATATTTTATCTTGCAAATCCATCTGTAAGATACCACATTCTTGCTTTCCGGTTTGAGTACTATATCCCAAACATCATTCTAGTATTATTTCATCATAACATCTTCCATGAGTTCATCTTGTCAGATCATCAACATATCCTAGTCTTCTACATTAAACTTTGAAGGTTGGAACCCACTTTACTCTTGGTAAAGTCTCAATCCTCAGGAAGTTGTCCATCATGTCGTACCGTGTCGAACTCAGATATCTTCTGTAATCACTCCCCCTGAAGTGGAGTATTATCTTCCTTATTCATTCTATATAGGTGATTCTATGCTTGATATATACTAGTTAATAGAGTATGTCATGTCATAGCCTATTCTTTCTGAGGCAAATCATGATTCTTGCTTTGTACACTTGTTCTTGTAGATCCATATGGAAGATACTATGTACTTCCCTTTATGTCTCAAAATCATATCGTATACATCATTCCCCATAATCAACTGTTATTCTTTGATCATAGCTTCTTTCATAGCATTCTTTTCTTAATCTTGAGTTATCTCTCATACCCATGGTGGTCTTCATCCTTCGAGGTGGATCTACCGCTCTCTGAAGCTCTTTCTTTCGTCATGGTGTCTCTGACCCTGGGAGCTTCAAATTCATGTTTATTGAATTGTCATCACTTGTTCTTTAGAACAAGTCTCATCCTTATTTTCTTTTAGGAGGTTGTACATGACCTTTCCTACAATTCAAATGCACCAATTACATGGTTAGAACTACATATGAATAACGACAAATTCTTATGCATCATGCAACTATTTAGCCAATACAACATTCATCCATATCTCACAGAAACTTTCGATATGCCTTCCATCTCTACCATGACATCATTGAGATTGTGCACTAATCCAATATGTCAGCAAATAGGTTTCATTCTAGATAAGTAACAATGGATATTTTTATAGAACCATGAGCTACTTACCCATCACATGCATGAAAACAACACATCAACTGAATATAATCAAATGCATAACAAAACAATATCATTAAATGACAATTGAATACTTATCTTTTGTTTGTTTCGTGGGTAAACTCCTTCTTGATCAATCTGCTTCATCATCTTCTTCATCCATGAAATCATCATTTCTTATCCAAATGATAAGATGGATAAGAGGTTCGTTAAAAATTGAGTTCTTCATATTCCTCATCGCTTGAGGGATCTTGTTTGAATGGTGAGAGCTTGATCTTCAATTTGCTCCCATCTTTCTTCTTCTCTTCTTATGAGACGAGATTCTTCTTCTTCCCAGAGTAAACTAAAAGTAATCACTTCCTTTTGGCACACATTCCTTGCATGAATGAATCCCATGATCATGGGAGGCCATTCAAGGTGGCTATCACCACTTTTTCATTCTCTGCTTCTTCTTCTACCGCTTCAAGATGTTATGCATTCTGGATCTTCACATTCTTCAACTATTTTCTCAGATCCATGTTCTGAATTATGTTCTTATCTTCAAATATCTTGATCAAGGAATCAAACATCTTCGGTGTCTTTAGGGAAGACACTTGTTGTACAAGTTGATCCGTGATTGAATCAACAATGATCTTCTTGGCCTTGATCAAGTTCTTCTTGTGTAAGGCTTTGAGGCTCATCTCCCTCTAGAACTGGAACCTCTCTACTCATGTAGGTGTCCAATTCATTTTCTTTAGAGATATCAAATACTTCCATGCTTGGAATTTTTTAACTTCACCAAGCTTATCATCAAGCTGATGTGATAGATCACTTTGAAATGAGAACCTCAAATGCAAATAGGAAAAGATTAGATCTTACCGATTTGAGGTGTCTGTCCTGCTTCCGGAGCTGGCTGATCTAGGGTTTGTCAAAGAAACCCTAATTTTAAAAACTTGGAATATTTCAGATATTATTGGATAGAAATAAATATCTCTTCAAATAGATCTGTCCAATGTACTCCGTTTCTGAAAACAGTGGAGGGAAGATCCCGGAACAGGAAGCCCTAGTTTTCCAATTTCTTCTGCAGAAATGCCTATTACTTTTTTTGTGATATCTATGAAATTACTAATCCTCTATGTCTAAAATTTCGCAAGGAAGTCACCTCGCATGTCCCTGATCCAAAACCATAGGTTTCATCAGAATTGGTTTCAGAAATTGGGATTTATGATCATTTTCCCAAGGTGACCTGTTACAAGACTGTTTAGAACAGTGAAGTTGTACGGCATGCCATGTGTCACTGGTTCATCTTCAGGTTCTAAAATTCAGAACACAGAAAGTAAAGTATGTGATTTTTCTGGAACGTCTTCAGTAAATCCATTTGGACCTCTTTATCCCACGCTACAGCAATTATCCCCAGGTGTCCTATTTAGGGATGAATTCTGGAAGAGGCTAGAACCCTAACTTGAAGGGATCATATCTCCCAGAATATAGTGAAGCTACGGCTGAATTTTGGACATAGTGTAAATCAGGATTGTGTCTTCAGCCTCTACCATTTTCTGCTCCTGAACCTTTTCCAATATTAGGATATAGAGAATGTACTAAAACTTAGTAGTTTTAGTATTTAGGCATTTTCTAGCTCGGGGTCAAACTAGGGTTTGAATTTCCTGGAGTTTCACCCAACCAAAAATATTGATCTAGGTCTCTAAAATTTGACTTTGATGAGGAGAGAAATCCTATGCTGGGCTCACTAAAAAATTCCTCTTCTGCAAGAAGCCCTAATTTCCCGTACCGAAAACTGAAAATGCTCATAATCGAATTCAGTTTCGACAGAAAGATGCGCCTTTCAATGGAGAGTCAGCCTAGCCTTCTTTTGCTGATTGATTGTGGAGAGAGAACCAAAAAGTAAGAAGCCCTAGATTTTGTAGCTGCACAATGTCTTCTTTCAGGGTGGCTCTGATCCCATGTTGAATTTTCATATGCTTAGCTAATACATCAGTATTTCATTTCATTTTCATAACAAAAGAATATAAACAGGATCACTGAAAGATCGACAAGCACAACCATACAAAAGGAACACAAAGATTAATCCTAGGAAAACCCTAAAGGGAAAAACGTAGCAAAATATTCCTCAATATAGATTCCCCAAAAAGGTAAAAGATAAAACCAACAAGGAGATCAAAGCCTGATCCTCCTCCTTCTCTAGCTACTCTTCTCTTCTCCATAAATGCACTACACAAGTGAGTGTGTGTGTGTGTGTGTCAAATGAGGAGCACCACACCTATATTTATATTCATCTGTTCACTTGAATTAACTCATCCGACATGTAGGCTTGAGTTAATCATGTAGGCTCGAGTTACACATGTAGGCTCAAGTAACCACACTAGGGTGCTAATGACCCACTTTTACAAATAGAGGGGACAAACTCATGACTCTTATTAGTTCTTCCGATTAGAAGCATTGGGGTACAAGATAATACAAGTGGTTCTCCCAGTAGGACCATCAGGGACCACAAAAGATACACACAGAATATTCTTTGAAGTTACAATATTTCAACATTCACATCTTCCTTGCAAGTTTTCTAGAATATTTAGCATGCATACGATGGACTTATTAACATTTTGAGAATAAATTTACCAATTTGCAGGTTGGGCATTTGGAAATTGACAAAACATTTCCTTAGGGTTTTCTTAACGAAGATTTCATGGTAAATTTGGACGTATATAAAGTGTGGGGAATTCATCTACTTGACCAAGGATCACCACTTTACCTTCTCCCGATAGCATGGAAATGGGTGTAACAATATGGACAAGATTAAGGCCTTACTTATCTTTATGGGCATAGCTACAGAAAAATGCATATTAGATCTACACGATGATGAAAATAATGAAATTTATGATGACGACAATGATGATTATGGATATGAAAATGATAAATCCTAGCTTCTTGTAAATCCCATAATCCCAAATCCCCTAACCACTTAACCCCATAAACACTAACCCTAAGGACCCTAACTGTTAAATGTGAACATAGTGATCATAACCCCATTAAAACCTAATCCTACCTCTTTATAAGCCCCCTAAATTACCCAAATCCCCTAATCTCTTAGTGCGCTAAACCCTAACCCCCAAGTCCCCTAAACGCTAAGGTCCCCAACTGCTAATTGTGACCATAGTGAACATAGTGACTATGTATATTATGTAACACATTCATATGACATAACGTGATCATAAGTCCCCTAACCATTAAAACCTATAATAACTAATCCCTTGACCCCTTAAACCTAAACCTTCTTATACACCTAACTCCTAACCCCCCTAATGTGATCTTAATGGCCATAGTGACCATAACCCCATTGAAATGTAACTCTAACTCCTTATAAACTCCCTAATACCAAATCCCCTAACCCATAAATCCATTAAGTGCTAATTAATGTGACCACTGTGACCATAGTGTGACCATAATGACTATGTATTTTGCATAATGCATACATCATAACATGACCATAAGGAACCGAACCACTAAAACCCCTAATAACTAAGCATTGAATTATGTATAACTCTCTATCCCAAACTATCAAGATAGGTAAATAAAAGTCCAATCCTAATGAATTTTGGAGGTAGTTTTTAAACCCCCCCCCCAACTCCCTAACCCCCTAATGTGACCATAATGACCATAGTGACCATAGCCTTGTTAAACCATAACCATGACTCCTTATAAACCCCGTATGCCTAAATCCCCCAACCCCTTAACCAATTAAACCCTAATCAAAATAAAAATTAAATACTCATCATCGACAAGGACCTAAATTTTGTCGATGAATGATAGCTCAGGCTATGAGAACCATTCCTAGTCACCCATGAAGAGCCTTAGAGTACACTAAAGTTTTGACCCCAAAAAATACATTTTTGGCATTGAACTCATCTTGGTGTAACAAAATTTAAATGGACGCCATATCCTACTCACATGACAAAGTTCCCATTTATAAGTCCTACATAGTGGCTAAGGACCCCACAAATTATGGCTCATGAAACCTTTACTTTGGTATCATTTGTAACCATCCATGTTGTTCTAAAACTCAAAATGGCCATGACCATATCCAACTTACATGCCAAAGATTCCCTATGGAGGGCTTGTGGTGAAACCTTTACTTTGGTATCATTTGTAACCATCCATGTTGTTCTAAAACTCAAAATGGCCATGACCATATCCAACTTACATGCCAAATATTCCCTGTGGAGGGCTTGTGGTGCTAATTTGGGGCCCCGTGTATGGAGCGTGACCTTAAGAGGAAAATGTTATATCCTAAGACCATAGTTTTGACTATATTTTAATCCACACATAAAGAACCATCCCCTATGCATAAGTTTTCAAAATGATGGCCGTATCTCACATGTAGACTAGATATTTTCTATGCAAATTCATGCTATGTGATGGTCAAGGGAATCATGATGGTCCATGACCTTGTAAACAAATGGTGTGAACTTAGGCCATAAATTTAAACCCTATACCATGTTGTGGGCCAAGATATTGATTATCGATGTTATAAATCTCAAAATACAAACATATCCCACTTGTGGTTGAAAGAATATTCCCTCCATAGATATTATGTGTTGTCTCAAGGCCTTACTACTTATCACTCATGAGCCACATTGTCACATGTAGGCTATAATTTCCACTGTATGTATTTCTTATGTGGTATTTTAGTTTAACATGCATGGACCATCAATCACATAGAAAACTAATATGGAATAAGACCCTCAATTTAGTTTGCGGTCCATGCTATAGGACACAGTAATCATCCTTATAAATGTTACACATATTGAAATGGCCACCATATCTCACTTGTAAGGTTAAGCAATTATGTGTATGTCCTTAAACAAGGACCATGACAACATAAGGTATTATATTTTTCCATATACCATGGAATGGTCCTCAAGATCCAACCCTAGTGTGCCCCTCCTTAATGTGGTCTCCGCATATCACATGTAGGAAGCTAAGGATTCCCTACACAGGCCCTATGCAATGACGTGGGTTATTATGTAAAGACCACGAGCCCCATTAAATTTTTTTTTATCCCAACAACATGGGTTTTGGTATCAAATGATGGAGTAATGACAAAGATGTGTCCATAATGTGAAAAAACTAAAAATGGCCACCATATCAATGTCATATGGAAAATACGGGCTAGATCCTCATGGATGGCCTATGAATAACCCAAAAGCCACATGTTATGGACTAAAAATCTATATCTTCACCCTGGGCCACAAATTGGGTCGCGAGGAGCATACTTGGTGTATTAAACCTAGATTCAAATGTCACATGTTATCTTACTCACATGCCATATATTTCCTATGCATGGCCTATGTTGTGTCTTAAGGTCCCACACATGACATGTAAGGGTTAGAGATAGATTCCATGGATTAGAACCTAGGATTTTGCACCAACTATGTCCTTGTCCCTAAGAAACATATCAAGTATTCCAAACCTTGAAATCACCACTATACCAAAATCGTAGGCCAAAGGTTATGTATTAACAACATGCATGATGCCCCAAGCGATGAAACATGGCATGTGAGATCCATAGAAATATATGTTATGGCCTAGTACCTAGTTGTTTATCCCTAGACCATCGCATGGGAATTGAGAACCATCCTTGGTATGTTAATTATCAAAATGATGGACATATCTCACTCATATGTTAAAAATTTCCTATACAAGGCATGTGTAGTTTTTTGAGGAACTACATGACCCATGGGGCCTAGAAGAAGTGATATGAACTTAGGCCCTAGATGTTAATCTCAAACTATGACCTAGTTATAAAAAACCCTTCATGGTGTTATACATCCCAAACTGGCCACCATATCCCACTCACAAGCCAAAATTTCCCTGATCTATAAGGCTTATTTGATTGAATCGAGCCCTGCACATAGTTAGGGGCCATTTATGCAGGGTAATTATGGGTAAATGAAGGGTAATTAGGGATTAATTAGTGACAATTTAGGGGTAATTTGCTGTCAATTATGGGTAATTAAGGGTCATTTAGGGGTAATTATTCGGTAATTTGTGGTAATTAAGGGTTAATAAGGGGTCAATTATGGGATAATTAGGGGTTAATTAGTGGTAATTAGGGGTCAATTAAGTGTTAAACAAGGGTAATTCATGTGGTGGTTTGAGACCCCACACATGGACCATGAGATCCATACTAAAATTCTATGGCATAAGATCCTATATTTTTCCTTATACCATGGAATGGCCCTCAATATCCTTTAGTCACAATCCTGACTTCAAGTGTGTGTGGTGATTTGATTATCTACTCAAGAGCACTTGTCAATATACATAATTGAATTAAGTTCTACAACACTTATATTTTTAATGTAACCTTTACCAAAATCACTGTGGAAGAGGCACATGTTAGGATATTTAGACACTTAGGAGTTAGTTAAGATCAACTTGTGTAATATATCCATTAGGTAAAGTGTGTTTCTTTAGTATGCATTAGTATGCATTTGTAAATATTCTAATCCAATGGTCACGATATGTTCTAGACATAGAGTTATCCGATGGTTCAACTTCTCTTAGATCATACCTACCATTGATCTGTGGCTTAACACCCGATTGGTCCATGATCTCTATTTAAAGAGAATGGAGGGTCCTTCGCTAGTTGATCGATTATGAGAAGCTCATGTAACTTTCTTTCTTTTGCATAATTAATTGCTCCAAGTAGCTATTTGGCTGGGGCCGTGGACTATTTCCCTCTCGAGGGTTTTAACCATGTGACAAACATCGGTGTGTTGATCTGTGAATCATTTGTGTGAAGTGGTTGCTCAAGGTGTTCGATCTTTTGGGAGTACCCTGTGTACCTGAACAACACACACCACCCAACCTTAGGAAAGCTTGAAATCAATAATCTCTCAATGTAGATGCCATCCCTAATTAATGCTATGAAATCAAAATGATACGGGTTCAATCTCATACTCTGGGCCATATTCTAGGTAGTCTCCCTAGTCTAAAATTCCCAGTATCCACAAGGTTGTACCCTCCTTGTGTTCTCTCCTCTCTCTTCCCCTTTAGATTTTGGTCTAGTGAATAATAATCCCCTCAATGAGGAATCCACCACTAAAGATTATGAACCCCCTCAGATGTGGATATCATATCTCCTTCGATTTAGATTACCTTGCATAGTAAACTTTGGGTTTTATCTCATTTTTACTTAACTATTACAAAATCTTCACGATTTGACATGCCTTTCAAGCACATGGATGATAAAACCCACTTTCCTTCTTATAAGCCAAACTATTTCACTAGTGGGGAGTTGTCTTGAGCTCCAAACTATGAATATTTGTTACATATTTACATCAAATACGACAACAAAAGTCCACGAAAAATTGGAGGAACAAAAATGAATTATATAAATTTCATAATCTTGTAGATTTAAAATCAAGTGAATAAATTGCCGATAATGTTAAAGCACATGCACATGTTATCCATGAATATATCCTCGAGAGTTATATCAAGTTGTAATGAGACAAACATGAGATATTAATTCCCTCAAAGTTGGGAAGGTCATGAGTTCAAATATCTTGATTCCCTTATGATTAGGTTCTGTCATGAGGGGCGTCGGTTAACTAGGGGCAATTAATGGTATGGGTCAATTATGGGTAAGTAGGGGCCATTTAATCCCAAAGGATTAGCTAAACTAGTGTATGTCCATTGTGTTGGGAATTTAGTTAGGTTCATGGTGGCATGTTCCCATTATTCTTGTGTGTGAGGCAAACTAGTCTACATCGATGGATTTACTGGGTAATATGCCATCTATGAATGTTTGGAAAAATCCAATAGGTTTCTCCAAGTGGGATTCCTTAGAAAAAAGTACGGGTCATTTATAGGTTAACAAGGGTTAATTAATGGTAATTATGGATTAAAAAAACCCCTCCAAAAGTAATGAGAATTGAACTTTCAGGGGCAGTTTTAAAACAACTGCCCCCAAATGTTTAATTCTCGTGACTTTTTCTTTTTTTTTTTCGCGGGGGGGGGGGGGGGGGGGG